>DWCF01004692.1:0-15754 GCA_018230265.1 Delias oraia | reverse complement strand
TGCGGTTGTCCACGGCAAGAGGACTTCCCGCCCCGTAGTCTACTATCAAAGGAAATACCTAAAGGCAGGTCGTCTTCTTGCAACACTCTGAGGCTCTCACTCTGCGTTTTCCGGTGCGCGGTCGCCACTCGAGAACCTTTCTTCCCCATCAGTTATCGGTTCGTCGAGCGATGTGGACAGCCATTGCCACTTTAATTTTAATTCTCAATTATTTGCATTTTATATTCGGTCCCTATAAGGTTATTGTGTTATTATTATCTGGATCTATCCACCCCTATTTTTCCATTAAATCTCCTTCTCTAAGACATCAAGTATTATTACTTCACAGAGAACCTAGCATTACATTTTATTTTGTTTTATTTCCAATGATTTTTGTATAGTTTACTTTTTGTTAATTGCAAAAAATTCGAGCTGAATAAAGGAGGCTGGAGATATGTCATATACGTTTCGAGCCTAGTACACTCTCTCTCAACATTCTCAAAGGTTATATTTGAGTAATTTGTGCTTTAATTTAATAATGAAATTGAGGGCAAATTTATATTATTATTTTGTAGCCAGTTATTAATGTCTTAAACGCCAATATCGAAGAAAAATCAAGAAACTTCAGGTTTAACTTTTGTATTAGGTACAATCTTTTTAATATTAACTAGCGCTGTGAACAGTCCAGTTTCGCTAGGCCTCTAGTGACACAATTTATAAGACGGCAGCAGGTAAAAGTTTAATATCAGTGCTGTGTAGTTGAGTTTACGGGCGCAGCCATAAAACTCCCTCCGAGACACGGTGTTACTTAATGGTAATTTATTGCACGGCATTTGACGACAAGATTAATCACCTCTAACCGGACAGTGAAAAAACGTAAGAAACAGGAAATGATCAAAGGAATTGAGACGTCCATGTTAGAAGTAAGGGCACGCTTACGGTCGCAGTTTTCAAAAGTGTTAGCGGTACGCTTGGCTGCTATGATTAATGTTTCGCCCAGGAGAGTCGGAGCCGGGATATGTTTCAAAACGTTAATTTCCTAAAGAGTTCATTTTTAACGCTGAGCGATGCGACGGCCCGCGGCCCTGTTCGCTTGCAATATTTTAATGTTTATTGTTCTCCGACTCAGCATCAATAGGTGCTTTGTGAAGGGAATTGATGTAAATCACCATTCAGAACTATACTAAATCATTCAGGGGAGAATGGAGTTGCTATGATTGGTTCTTTTATGTTGTTCCAAAATTATTTACTTTAAATTAATATTTTTTCGAGAGCTTAGTTGCTAAGTGGTATTATAGGTCTACCATGATCCGAAAGGTATCGGGTTCGAATCCCGATCTGAACATTTATAAATTATAATCTAATTTATAATTTATTCGGTCTCTGGAAGGGCTTGACAGTGGCCAGGTAAGTCTTAAGACTGTCACACCCGTGGGAGAGCCATGCTGAAGCACGCGGACGCACTAATTGTGCCTGCTCGTCCGAAGAATACTCAGCGTGAAATAGTAGTTGTGTGAAGTGTTTAGCTGAGTGAGTGAGGATATCGGTGGCCCTTAAGACAAAAAACTTAAGCGGTGTTAAAACCAGGCAACACAACTATTGCGCGGACTAATGCGCGATTCTTCATAGGCGCCGGTATTCTCTTACCATATAGGAGACTCACCTAGTCCGTTGTCTGCTATAGAATTTAAAAGAACGTAGAAATACAAATAAACAAATTAACAATAAAAAATTAGGATACAAAAAAATCATTAAGTTTAGTTTAAAAAGGGAGTATTCGGCGGTATGCCCATATGAAACAAAACAAGTACCCTTTCACGCTGAGTATTCTGTGAGCCCGTGGTATCACTTCGGATGAGCAGGATCAATTAGTGCGACAGCATATGCTTCAGTTCTCCCCACGGGTGAATAAATAATGCATTATTATAGTGGTTAAGTGTTACATATATATCTCGTGAATGAAGTGATATATAATCTTTGCAATAAAAACTATCTCTCTATAATTGAACGGAAGTCCCGATCGGGTGTAGCCATTAACAGTTCTATGGTGCCTCATTTAACCCAACCTCGATAATTGCCACCACGTGTTTATTCCTAGGCATTCTAATTATATCACGCACAATGGACACGTATTTTGGTCTTCGCCGCGTCAACTCAATCCTGAACAAGTTGTGCTTTGGTTATTTTTCGCTTATTAATGTATTTAGCATCATCATTTTAGCCGTAAGACGTCCACAGCTGGACATAGGCTTCCCCCTTGAAACTCCGTGAATACCTCTAATACCTTTTAAATTAATGCATTACAAGAGAAATTTATACTAATATTATAAAGGTGAATAGTTTGAATGCGCTTATCTCAGGAAATGCTGGACCGAAATGATTATTTCAGTGTTGGATAGTCCATTTATAGAAAAAGCTATATTATTAAAAAAATAGTGATCCCTATTGAATGTCTAATGTAAGCAAGAAGTATTTTTGTGTGTAAAAATTATCATTTCTGATCTGACTATTATATTTTAATTTTATAAAATTTGCGATATTTTTTATGTGGACCAAACTGGTCGCAGCTGTGATGAGTAAACACTGCCCATGGACAACTGCGCCACAATCCAAGCTTTAGCTGTGTTGCCTACTCTTTACTTACAGTATAAGTATTGTTTCCCGTAAAGTATTCTGTTTTGTTTTTTTGTTTAGAATATTTACTGAGAATAGGCGTGGCTTTTTATAATCTTCAGCTTTATAAATATGGACAACGCTAATTGCCTCTAGAGCTTCTGAATTTTAAATTCAAACAGACAAATATTTTTATTACGGAAACCATTAAGAAAAGCTCTATTATCTTAAGTGTTAACATACACAGCTCTTAAATAGATTGACGCCATTGATACCGGGTTCGATTCGCTGTCCGAAACTAGATTATAATTTAATTTATAGAATTATATTAGATCTTCGGAAGGGCTTGAAAATGACTGGGCGAGTGATAATTTCTCCGTGGGAGAGCTGCGCTAAAGTTCGACGACGTACTACTTGGGCCGTACGTACGTGTCCATGGGCGAACGTGAACCTGTCTGCCCTGTTGTATTACTCAAAAAGTACAGACTATTAAAATATATGCAGTTATGTCTAAAATGTCACTAGTCGTTATGGGATTATAGATTTCTCAACCCGACCGAAGTAACCAATTCAAAATTATTAAAAACTGTCCATACTAAAAGTATTAAAGATTATGTTTACAAAAATAATATTGGAAGGTATATGAAGATTGTATCTGAATGTTCATTTTGTCATTTTAAACCCAAATTTATTGGTGTTTTTTTAATACTACGTGACATTGAATAAGTTGTTTACATAAATAATACGTCAATTGTCCAATCTCCATGGGTAACCGGAACCGTTGGGAGGCCGATAAAACTGTGATAATAACGCGGGTTTCGATTTGAGACGTACGTCTTAGATTTCTGATATCGTTACAGCTTTATACGAAACGAATTTTGAAACGATGAACGATCTATAGGTCTATCTATCTGAATACGTCATAAATACACATACGTCTAAAGTAATGTAACTATATAAGTATAAAGTTGTACGTCTAAAATAACAGGGCATAAATATATACTTTTATCTAACACGCCTTAAATATATGTTAAAAAAAAACCTTGAACTCCTTATTACATAAGACTGTTTTCTTTATGCATAGACAAAGCCTAAATGTCAACACTTGACACGATGTCATTAAATTGTTTTATTAGAAAATAATTATTTTAGGAATTATTAATTTATATTACACATAGTTGTTAATTTATAAGACTTGAAGTAACTTGAAGTGTTTATAAGTTAAGTAGGATAAACATTATAATTGTTTTGTTGGGGGTTAAAGAAAATTTTTCTTTAAAAAGCATTGATTTTGAGCCGTTACGAAAAGCTTTGTATTTCATTGCACTTGATAGGGATCTAATTGTCTGTGTACCACACACGCTGCTTTTGTTTTACGGAGTGGATGCGGGCTGAAGAATGGCTTGTGGGAACATGTGTTGGCTACTTTTTTTTCCTTTATGTGGTCTCTCGTTACATACCAGCTAACCAGTGGTTTATTCCAGAAGTCTTGGGTTTGAAAATAGAAATGAACTGAGAAGATTATTATATGTTTAAGAATTTGTTATATATCCAGCAAGCATTTAACTTTTTTTTGTTTTTATTATAAACTCTGTGGCAAACGAAAATGAGGATCAGGACAAGCGATCCGCCCATGGACACCCCTAGCCAAAATCATTTATTTATGCAGGATACAATATTATATTAAAACATTCTTTTCGCTCAAGTATTACCCTCTTTTAGTACTTATTTAGTATTTATGCTCTGCTACATATTAATAGGAAATTTACCAAATCAGTTCTGAGTTAAATTGAAATAAAATATAATAAAAAGTAGAATTAAAGCATAAAATTTTTTTGTTAAGTAAAAGTAATTACTACTAAATCTTTTTATATCATAAGTTTTCATAATATCTAATATATAAAATTTCCATGTCACAATGTTAGTTACCGTACTCCTCCGAAACAGCTTTACTGATATGTACCAAATTTTATATGCATATTATGTAGGTTTGAATATCGGCTACTGTCTATTTTTCATCTCTCCCCCATGATAAAGGTTCACTCCAATAATTATTCTTTTTGTTTCAATATTTTTTTCCTATTTTTTATTATTCGGAAGTAAAAATATATACAAATTTAAATTTTCATTCCTACCACAGTGCCTTATTTGTAAATATGGATATTAGTCCTTGATGTGTGTGGCGGGGTAAGCTAGTAATAAATAAATTTGAAATTTTTCATATATGTATTAACAAATAGTAAGCTAAACTTCCGTCAACTACAATTCAATGTTCGGAACGTTTAGTGAACTGGTCGACGGACATGTTTAGCCACAAGTCTATAGAATATGAATAGGGAATTTATGGCTTTTCTCGAAGCAAATTATTCTTGGAAATACAAAAAGATACGGAAGGAATCTTATTCGTATGTTGCGTCATACTATTTGCTATTAGCTTATATTGTATAAATTAAAGAAAATATGCTATTAAATAAGTTAGAGAGTTAGATATTATATTAAATTAAATTAAAATTATCCGAAATGATACCACGGTCTCACAGAATACTCAACGTGAAATGGTACTTGTAGTGTTTCGCAGAGTCAGTGACATATAGGAAACCTTTAAAAGTGCCGCTTAAGCGGCGTAAAACGTCAGCAACACAACCAATGCGCGGACCAAAGCGGCGGTGTTCTCTAACCATATAGGAGACCCACCTGCTCCGTTGTCTGATATAGAATAAATAAAAAAAATGCAGTAACACACTAAATTAATCCCAAAAATAATATAGAAATTAAATTCTTTCTAAGAAAACAATATAGCCCTTAAGAATATTGTCGAAGCGGTCTATACTGATTTGAGTATTTATTAATAGTTAACAACGGACCTCTGTGAAGACCGGAAATAGCAATTTACGACCGGAACACGTTTAACGAGTGGCCGCCATTGGATTTTTACTCAAGGGCCAGTGTGATTGTTTTAATAGATTACAGTTGATCTCAATAACTTTCATTATATTTACCAAGCACAATTACTATTACATACGAATTTCCGTTATTTGAGCTGCTAAATCTGATTTACACGACATAAATATCATCATCATCATCTCAGCCGTAAGACGTCCACTGCTGGACATAGGCCTCCCCGTTGGACCTCCATGCATATCTGTTGGAGGCGACCTGCATCCAAAAAAATGCATTAAAAAATATGTATGCGAGTGTAAATTGTGTATATTGAAATTGAAATTAGATAACATAGTTAAGTTCATGGGAGAGCATATGGCATATGCTGACGCACTAATTGGGCTGGCTCGTACGAAGTGATACCACGGGCTCACAGAATACTAAGTGTGTAACTGTACGTATACCTACTGTTTCGCTGATTGAGTAAGGGTATGGGAGGCTCTAGAAATTAAGGAGTAAAAAGCCGGAAAAACAAAAAAATATTAATAAATTAAATTATAACATTCCGGACCGGGATTCGAACCCGATACCTCTCGCTTTATGATACACTTTTTAAAACCATTAAGCTACGAGGTTCTAAAATACATTAGTTTTTGTGTTTGAAATCTTTAATTCCGTGGATTTTTATCTCACGAGTGAGATAATTGACAACATAAAATTGGTTTTATTAATGTCTCAAATTTATCATTAGAATTTTTGAGTACGCAACCCAACTATTGAACTCTCTTAATTTTCTCTTTATATCAAAAGCTAAATACTGCAAACAAACAAACAAAAGTTAATCAAAAAAGCAAAGCAGAAACGTCGTATTAAACGAAACACAATAAATCGCCTGCAATTTTTACGTGCAATTGTTCCCGCGAAGCCTGCGTGTCGTATTAAAACCTTTAATAAACTAGGTCCAGTTAAGCACGACACTGGACGGAGTGTGGGTTCTGAATCCTTGAATGACAAAAACCTCGAGACAAAATACAAAATTTCAGTATGACCTTGTTGTTTGTCGTACCACAACCAAGAGATTTCTAAGGTATTTTGTGCCGCGCGGTACCACTGGAGTCAACCGCCTGCTAAGGTACTTTCAAACCAATACGATTTGGGGACCTTATAAAATAGATCTTACTTATCTCTATAAGGCCGGCAACGCACCCGTGTCCCTGAAAGTGCTAGAAATATCCATAAACGGTAGATCGGTTATCCTAGACGAGCCTCCTGCTTTTAGCTTCCATACTTTCATTAAAACAAATATCCAGAGATATTCAAAAAATATTTCTCAGCATGGTTTTGAAACAATCAAAATGCAACCATAAAAGCCATTCCTTGTCAGGTGGCGTGTTAAAATTGCGTTTTATTTGCAAATACGTGACTTGTGTGTTAAGCCCAATGCTAAAATATCGTTTGATAATAACCTCAATATATCGAAAAGTATATTGATATAATAAGAAATATATTATATAAATTATATTTTTTATGGTATAGCGGACAACGAAGTAGGTGGATCTCCTATATGGTAAGAAAACACCGCTGCCCATGAACAACCGCGCCACGGTCCGCGCATTGGTTGTGTTGCCGGCATTTTACACTTTACACTTACTTACTTTACTTTACACTTTTTACACTTACGCTTTAGTACTTAAACAGCACTTTTTAAGAGCTTCCGATATCCTCTCTCACTTTGCGAACACAATACAAAGTACAAAGTACCGTTTCACGCTGAGTATTTTGTGAGCCCGTGGTCGTGGCTTCATACGAGCCGGTCCAATTAGTACGTCAGCTTATGCTTCAGCAAAGCTCTCCCACGGGTAGGAATCCAATAGACATCTTCCAATAGGTTTAGTAGGTTTCGCGTTCATTATATTAGTTAAATTAATATGAAATTTAATATCCTTAAAAACTATATATCATTAATATACATTATTTTATGATTATTTACTTTATTTCGCAATAATAATACAAGCTAATAAAGTTATAAAAGGGGTAAACAGGCCTATATGTCCCACCAAAGTGGGACATCTGTTAGCAGCGCCCCCTAAGCATTCTCCATACTATTTGGCTACTGTTCAGAAGTTCAGCATTAGTGGGCTGAAATCGAACGCCAGTGAATGGCTGATGTAAAAAATACAAAAGTTCGCATGCGATGTCGCGTGACCCGGCCAGTTGTGGTGCGTGCGGGTTTAATTAGTGCCACAAAGGCTTTGATTGCACAAATATTGGCGGGTTAGACTTATAATACTTTGCCAATTGTCACATTATATTTTAACGTTTTCGTTAATTAATCATGTAATCATAGGCCTCTCCCAAAGACGCCCACCTGTTACGTACTTGAGCGATCTGGATCCAGCGGTTGCCCGCGACCTTCACGACATCGTCTTTCCGTCGCGTGGCGGGACGTCCAACTCTGCGTTTTCCGTTACGCGGTTCGTTTTTTAATATAGTTTTTTTTATAGTATATAAGACAACAGAGCAGGTGGGTCTCCTATGGTAAAAGAACACCGCCGCCCATGGACAACCGCGCCAAATTCCGCGAATTGGTTGTGTTGTCAGCGTTTGACGCCGTTTAAGCGTCATTTTTAAGGGTCTCCGATATCCGAGAGTCTTTGCGAGAGGTAATGTGGGACTCGGTGCAAATACGGTTGTCTTATAAAGTTTCCTTAAGTTATAAGTAAGGGTAATAAAATTACTTGGGTACACATATCTTCCCGTTTCTGTATGAGCGAGAGTTTTTTGTTTCATTATTTTTTAATAAAAATTCATAAATTCATAAAAGTTCATTATTAATAATTACATAAGATGATTCTTTGTTTTTGGTGTACCTTTTGAAAATGTAACTTTCCTAAAACCTTGCACACAAAAACGCGGAACACTGGTGCAGTTGAATCATCTGATTTTCATAAAAAAAGGCTTAATGGTTCAACAATACATCCGCAGGCAGCTGATTCAACATAATTTATAGGATCATAGTTTTTAAAAGAATATTTGACTATGCTATAATATTATTATTAAAAGACTGAGAAGTGATAATTTTTTCGTTTTCTTGAAGGTCTTTTAAAAGTACATATTCTGTTGTAATAATAATAAATTTACCCAACGCATAAAATATTTTTCGCGTAATGAGAGAAATTTGTAGTTTCTCGTAAAATTTTTACAATTTTATCACATCGCCTCTTTTTATTGGACTATAAAAACGGCTTATTCTGTAATTGAGATCACACCTTTGAAATTTTCTGGTGTTATAACTTACACCCGACGTAATTGGTAAAAGTAAATGTCCTTTTAAGGAATTTATTTTTAAAAATCTTTTGGATTTATTAAAAAAATTCTATTAATTGTGGATCTTTTGTTTATATGTATAAAATTTATTAATTAAATTTGTAAATTTATTATGTCTTTAGTAGGGCTTAATAGTAGCCAAGAGGCTGTCTTAACATTGTCTTATAGAGCCATGCTAAAGTATATAATGATGCATTAATTGAGTTGTGACACCGCTGGTTCATGGAATACCAGCGTATAACTTTCACTGTGTGAAAAAGTATCCCAGAGACCCATAAAGTTATACCGCTTAAGCGGCGTAAACAGTCGGCAACACAACTGAAGCGCGGACTGTAGCGTCTTCCTGCGGTGATATACCATCAAGGGGCCAGCCCGTCACGTTGTCTATAAAAAACATAGTCAAACAAGGCCAATAAACCTAATAAAAAATCCCTAGAGCAATTTTTACGAGTCATTCAAGTTTTACAACGCGGACGTATAAACACACTGTTAACTGAGCGCCTAAATTGGAAATTTAAAACTCGCTCTGTTTACTAATTCTAATTGGGATTTTATGGGTTGTAAAATGGTGGCATGTGGAGATGGTGTCTTATGGGTTTGTTATGGTGACGGCTTGATCGTTTTACGGGCTCACCCCTACATACTGACCGTGGTCGCTTGACGATCTTAAAATTGGGATTGTCTGGCTTATTAAATGATATAGGGGAATCTTTTTTATAATTTGGAATGCAAACGAGCAAGAAGCTTACTTAGGATAAGCGATCCACCCCCGGGGGCACCTCCAGAACTTGCTGAGACGTGGATGCGTTGCCGGTCTTTTTTATTGTGTAGCGGAAAACAGAGCAGGCCTAATATTGTGACTCAATGCTTTGTTTATGCGGCTTTTAACGCTTCTTAAGCGATATTACTTCAAGAGCCTCCGATATCCTCAATCACTCAGCGAAACAGTACCACCGTTTCACGCATAGCGTTCTGTGGGCTTGTGGTATCACATCGGATAAGCCGGCCTAAATATTGCGTTAGCGTATACTATATTGTTTCTCCCGCGGATCTTTTAGGGATATGTACGTTCTTTGAAGGTCCGGAATATTTAAAATTCGTTTAATCAATTGATTTCATTTCCAAAATTGAAACTAGAATCTCACAAACATTGCTTGTTATGACAAATTTAACTCAAATGAAGAAAGAATATTATTCGTTATATTAAAATGCTCTTTCGATGATATTATTACAAACAGTTATCTTAGGTCAGACTGATAGCCTCTCGGCTTGTATTAATTACTTGCTTAGTCGTGTCTTGTAATATTATTTGTAGTATGAATAACAATTTGATTTATACCATTTTGGATTTATATATCTACTTATGTGACATACTTCCTACTGTTAAACCAATATATACCGCGCACAACCACTTTGTCAACTGTCTGTAGTGATATTTCTAATCCAAAAAGACTTGGAGACCTTCGAAGAATGTAAATATCCTTAAAAGGCCGGCAACGCAATCGTCACCCAGCAGGGGCTGGGATTTTCCATAGACGGCAAGCGGCTAATTTAATCGCCGCAAAATATCGGTCTTTCTGCTCAATGCATAGTTTTTCGGTCGCTGTGGGTGCCCTCTTTTTTCATCATTTAAATTTCCATTGTGACTTGTTCCTTCTTGATTCCCGTAATAGCTTAAGATTTAATTTTAATAATTTCTGCTTAAACAGCACTCACTCAACGAAATACAATAGAGGTACCGTTTCAAGTACAACTAATATTTCATGCTGAGTATGCTGTTAGCCCGTGCTATTACTTCGGACGAGCCGGCCGAATTAGTGCGTCAGCATGGCTCTCCCACGAGTACGACACTATTAACACACTCGCTTCGCCACTGTCAAGCCCTTTCAGAGACCGAACAAATTATAACTGTCCGTACCGGGATTCGAACCCGATACCTATGTTTCTAGTTACGAGGATCTCATAATCAACCGGGAGGTTGATGAGTGAAGGTCTTGAATAAAAGTTGTCATCACGCACTTCAATAAAATTGCAATACGCGCAAATAGTCAGGTCGCTGGCTGTCAATTTCAGCCTTGTCAAGTCAATGGCCGTATTAACCCTATCTCTAAGTGTTCTGTATGCAGATGCGCATGCGCGTGACGTCATCGCGAAGAGACACTCTTTGTCTGTATGTGATGGCATTTACCCGAACGATAGACTATAATAGGAATCTGTAAAGCCTTTATATAAAAATATCTTCGTGTTGGACAGAAAATCCTGTGTTCATTTACCGGTTACAGAAATACAGAAAGACTGATTCAATTAATAAAGAAAATTGTCTTCTGCTCCATTGTCCGCTAACCAAGAAAAAACGTTTAATTTCTACCCTAACTAGCTTATCGTCTACTCCAGATTCTACCATTTAACAGCTTAATCCGGTCATTGGAGCCCTAAAGCCTCTGACAAATTCCAGGTCACTAACCCCACCGGAAGTACATGGCTCGCCGGAGATTTATTTGTAAACAGACGCATCAACGCGCCCGTCCAATATACAGAGATTGTTGGACAGCATGGCAGTTTTATTATAACCATCTCTCTTCGGTCGGTCTGTGTTTTTCAATTGAACATAAAAACTACTGTAGACAAAAATTACTTATTAAAACTTTATAAAAACTTATTTAATAGAATAGATTTTTAACAAAGAACGTGATAAAATCTTTTAAATTGTTAATATCTAAATTTTGGATTTTTATGTGTCAACAATTTCCTTTTTTTATTAACGAGATTATTTAACGAGATGAACGGTTGAACTTTTTATCGTCAACATACTGAAGTGCTAACTCACTAATTGGGGCGGGTCGTTAGTACAACGATTTTGATACCACGGGTTTACAAAATACTGGCGCGAAACAGTACATGTACCATGTTCTGCCGAGAATTTAATTGAATTTTTATTTAATTAATAAAAAATTGAATATAATAGTAATGTAGGTACTATTTTTGTATAGGTAAGTTTAATAAATCAATGTTAATTTAAGCATAGGTTTCAGAAATCACCATATTTTTGCTTAATTAATTATGTGAATATCGTACCGTCGCTGGTTAAAATGCCTACAAATATGAGGTCTATCAAACAAAAATCACTTAGTCCAATTGGATTTAGAAAAAGCTGCCTACATATGTTACTATTAATGTCTTTTTATTACCATCCAGTTGTCTGGGTGTCTGTTACCAAAAAGTATTTATTACAACGTATATTTAGATTCAATTTATAACCACATTTTGTCGGCGATTGTTTACTTTGAGACGCCGTGTTTGTTTTCTCTTCATATGGATTAAAAAGGAACTAAATTAACTGTATATCGTGCTGACACTAATATTTATATGATTTACTAGTCTTTACCAATACACCTTTTTAATTGTATAGTGTGCACTTGACGTGGCCAGTGTCTATGGTATGAGATCACCACCGCTCAAGGACACTGGCGTCACAATCCACAATTGCGTGGACTATGTCGCGGTTGTTGATGGACGGCGGGGTTCTCTTACCATATAGGATACCCATTTACCCGTTGTCCGCTGTAGAATAATAATAATAAAAAACTTCCACCTATGGATAACTAAGCCACAATCGGTTCCTTCTGTCGGCTTTTTACGCCGCTTTAAAGATTAAACTTGATGGGCCTATGGTATCCTAAGTCAGCAAAATAAGACTTGTAATGTGTTTCGCTAAGTTTCTTTGCATTGAAGGAAATAATTGAACCCTTTTAAATTTTTTAACGCCGATTCTAAATTAAATTTAACCGTTAAACCTTAATTGTTAGAATATAAAATAAGGGCAATTTCGTAATTTTACGATAAAACCAACATAACAACATATTGTGTCAACGATCGCTATAAATTAAGCGAAACGCATAAAAATATTTTCGACACGTACGCTATAAATCCATTATTTTTAGTGCTGCCGTTTATGGGTTATAGTTAGACTTGCGCAAGAGTCAATTGGTTTTAATTATTCGTTACGAATATACACAAAAATACCAGCGTGCAACAGAACTTGTACCTTGTTACCGTGAGTATACTGGAGGCATGTTCAGTGTACCGCTCAATCGGTGTAAAAAGCCGGTGACACAACCAAAGCGTGGGTTGTGGTGCAGTTTTCTATAAGCCATGAGCCATCTTAACAGCGAGAGCGATCTGCTCCGTTCTCCGCTTTGCAATGAAAAGGTGAAATTTAATATCCAAATTTTACCGACATATTTACAAAAGTTGGTATCTAAAATTTAATTGTGTTGCCGGGATTTGTACGTCACTCAGTTATTTTATAAAATATATATGATAATTTTAGTATCGAATAAATTTGTAATAATAAACCAGATGTGTTGTTATGAAATACAAAGTTTTATTTAATACAAAATCACGCCCTCAACAATAAAAACACACACACAGAAATTATTTATGTGTGCCTTAATTAATGTAAGAGCGTTTTCTACGACACGGACCTCGCCTCTTTTTCCGGCGGAGGCGAACTTCCAGCTAACCTAAATTCAATCTTGCCATATGGAAAAACTAACACAATACCGCCACTAATGCGGGTAGCGCCATCTTTTGATTTTAATGATTGTTAGTATTTATTGCGCTCAATAATGGTATTGTCAAAAGTTTCATAACTACCCACCAATTAACAAGAAAATGAATAACTACCTTTCCGTTTGTTTGAAAGTCGTCTAATAGATTGAATTTGTGCAAATGTTCATTTGCATTACGAGTAATGAGCAACAAAATTGTTTTAATTGGTTCATTAATCATTTCGTATCGTCGTCTCGACTTACAAGATAACTTATCATCTTTCATTGACTCGGTTAAAATTTAGATTACATCATTATTATTTTAAACCAATATCACATATCATTAATACCAATACCAGTGCACGATTCTAAGATCGTCGCGAGGCGATTTTGAACCTCGACTTTAGAAACTATGCCGTGGGAGAGTCATGCTGACGCAGCGGGCTCACAGAATACTCAGCGTGAAACCGGATATCGGAGGACTTTAAAAGTGCCGCTTAAGCGTTGTAAAAAAACCGGCAACACAATGCGCAAACTATGACGCAATTATCCATGGGCGGCGGTGTTCTCTTACCATATAGGAGACCCACCAGTTCCGTCGTCTGCTATAAAATAAAAAAAGAAGCATATGCTTCTCATTGGCAGTCTTTCTATTATTAACCATCATCATCAACCTATTCAAGTCCACTGCTGGACATAGGCCTCCCTCAAAGACGCCCACCTGTTGCGATCTTGAGCGATCTGGATCCAGCTCATTTACTAACCATAAACAATTGTAATTATAATTAATAATATGTCCCTTGTTTGACATTTTTTGACGTATTATGTAACAAAAAATTCTTTTTTATTTTTTCATATTAGGCCCACTGCTTCTGTTATCATTACCAAAAAAAGTAAAGTTTTGATTATGGGGATTATGGATTATTTGAAAATCCGCGATAGTCCGGGGCGAGCTACTAATATGTAGGTGATACAAATTTTACCCTGTCTTCTATTCGAAACAAAAATAAACTATTTGAATGTTAACTTAATGTATATGCGCTTCAAATTTCAAAGAAGCGGAGGTCTTGTATCTTTGCCCCACAAACATTATCTTAATTAAGTTGTTAACATTTAGAACAAAACATTAATTATGACATACACTGATTATATTAGAGCGCCTCGTAGGACCACTGTAAGTGGTCTTATAAGCCTACAACGAGAGATATCGCGTTCGAATTCCGGTCTGAATAAATTTATTTGGTTTTTGGGTGAGCTTTACAGTGGCCGGGCGAGTGATTCAGTAAAAATCTCATCGTAGCTATTCATAAAGAGGGAAAACAGTTCTATTTTAAATATATTTCATTTATTTAACTTTTTAGCTATAGGTCAATCGGTTTAAACGATTTGTATGAAAACGCCAATTCTATAAATTTTCAATATTGCTTAAAATACGTATATTTAATTCCTTTTCGTCATTGTTGAAACTGAAATCGTGAAAAAGATTGAACGGTATACAATAAATGGTCCAAAACGCCAATTTCATATGTAACGACGTAATACTAATTTCCTTACATAATTATAATATTTTTTATGCTATAGCGGACAAGGCAGCAGGTAGGCCTCGTATATCGTAAAAGAACACCGCCGCCCATGGACAACCGCGCCACAATCCGCGCTTTTCTTTTGTTGCTGCATTTTTACGGGCCTCAGACATCCTCACTCACTCAGCTAAAAAAAGTACCGTTTCAAAAACAGCTATTTCAGGTTGTGTATTCAGTGAGACCGTGGTATCACTTGGGACGCGCCGGCCCAATTAGTGCGTTAGCATATGCTTCAACATGGCTCTCCCACGCGTGCGAAAGTATTAAGTAATATTCGTCCGATTCTCAGAGTTATCCAATATGAACACAATTTTATCAGAATCGGTGAAGCCGTTTCGAAAGAGTGTCACTACAACACAAACACCGGGAGAATTTTATACAAGTATTCCGTATATTTTATATCGACAGTAAAAATGAAAAAACTTATTTTTGTTTTAAAAATTGCGTAATGCTTATAGCCTCCCGCCGCGTCTACGGGTAAATTTTGACATTTTATTTTCCAATATGCCAAAGTGACAGCTCAATTAAAATACATGAAAAGTGTTGCCTGCGCCGTGTCCAGGTTCGGGGAAGGCAGCGGGTGATCGGCTATTGTTTGACACACACTTTGACAATTGGTAAATTATTGCCATCGGAAACTCGAATTGTGAAAGTTGCAACATTCCACATTTGGTGTCAATGATTCAAAATGAAGCAAAAGGTTTTTTTTTATAAAATCGGTGGCAAACGAGCAGGAGGCTCACCCAAAGCAAGCGGTTCTCCGTCCATGGACGGTGATATTTTCTTACCATATAGGAGACCCACCTGCTCAGTTATCCGTCA
>DWCF01004691.1:0-15756 GCA_018230265.1 Delias oraia | reverse complement strand
TTTTAGTTCATATGTCCGAGATATGTATCCTTCATCAAATATAGCAAACATATATTTAATAATCATGAAAGTAATTAAATAGTTATTTTTTAGTAAATTTATTTATTTGACGTACTCTTTGAAACAATAGTTATAAATTTAAAAAAAACTTAAAAAAAAGCTTTAAAACTTGAAGTTTTTTCTTTATTACATTAGGAAGATATTTTATTGTACTACAGTAGTTTCTATTGAAAATTATTTAACTGCTTAAAAAGGCTTTGAAACGTTTTAAAGACTATCTTTGTGTTCCCAATGAAGTCATATTTCGTGATCAATATCAAAAATGCTGTATGATAACGCATAGGTCATAGGGTTTGATCATTGAATAGTTTGATCGGATATGTAAAACTGTTCCAAGATATCTTTTCATAAGATCAGAAAGGTCTATACTCTTCGATGTATGATTCGGTGTACAAAACACAATCACATAATATTTGTGTATCAATTGGCTTTTTATGAAAATAGGAAAGCAAAAAAGTCATTAAAATCATCGATTCTCATTGTTTTTGCCATAAATTGACCATTCTGATTTGCTGTTTGTGTTGTTAACAAAAAAATCGCTTTTTAAGTTTAGTAATACGAATTGAATCATACACTCTTTGCTGAAATATTTTGTTGTCTTCTGTCTTATTTTTACAACAACAATGTTTTAAAGTTGAAAAATTTTAACCCGTCTTCTCTGTTCATACTATATGAAATACGAAGAACTTTTTATAAAACATTTCATAAGACTCGAAATTCCTTTAAAATTAACACTTATCTGTCATATTATATAATATTATATTATATAAAATATATAAATAATATAGATTATTGTATTTGTAAATGAGATATAAATGTAAACAATATATAAAAATATAAAGTATAAGCTTAATATGCAATCTGCAAATAATTTAACGTCATCTGAAAAACAAATGTCAGCTTTTAAACTTTTCATATTTAGAGGACTCCATCTTCGTTAATTGACAGTAAGTAACTCCGAATCACAACGATAAAGTAGAAATTCTCAGCTGAAAGTAATTAAAAATATATATTTTTTAATTTTATAGCAGGTTAATATGGAGGGCCTCCTTTATGGTTAGAGATCACCACCGCCCATGGGCAACCGCACCACAATTCGCGCTTAAATTATATTGCTAGCTTTTTTCAACACTTAAGCGGTGCAATTATAAGAGGAACGGAACAGGTAGGTCTCTTCTATGTTAAGAGATCAGTGCCAGCCATAGTCAACTTCGCCACAGTCTACGCTTTCGTTGAGTTGCCGGCTTTCTACGCCGCTCAAGTGGGATAATTTTAAGAGCCTCCGATATCATCACTCAGTCAGAAAAACACAGCACAAGAACCGTTTCACGCTTAGTATTCTATGAGCCCGTGGTAAGAATTCCGACGAGCCGGCTCAATCGGTCCGATCAACATATGCTTTAGCATGGCTCTGATAAGCATTATCTTTATAAAAGCTATTATTATTATGATTATAGGCTTTCTATACATCAATTTAATAAGGAAATTTTAGATTTGTGGTACGTTAGAGACATAGTGTTCATAAGAGCGAGTTTGATGTAAGTTTAAAAAAAATCTTACCCAAAAAGAAAAGCTGCGCAATGACATGTCCAGCCCCCATTTGGAATAGGGTCTTGAGGAATCCGATTATGAACAGCACCATGAATACAATCCAGAAAATGCAGTACATCCTGATCAGTCCACATTTTTTCTATAAAAGATAAATATTTCAGTATTATTCTTAGTTTTTCAGTATTAATTCGCATATACCCACATATCCAAAAAATATTGGTAATAAAAATTTGCATTTGCAAAATTTGCATTATATTAATACATTGGGTACAGTCTTTTTTATTGAAAATGGGAACGAAAACGGATGCGTAGTCGGTATTTATAGGTACGCTCTTTTGAAGGTCCCCGAGTCGTATTGGTTTGGAAATCTACTAACTGTCTGCAGAGTTATTTATAAAACTTATATAACCTAAAAAATGCTTAAACGCTAAAACTGGCAACTGCGGTCAGTTATGTCCATTGGCGTTGAGCCGCTTATCCAAGATGCGCCTCCAGTTCATTTTTTCCCATTTTTTAATGGTAACGGTGCCGAAAGACCAGGAGACACCCCTAGAACAAGCGGTCCTCAGTGCCTAGCCTAGACCCAACCATAGACATCCCTAGCCTTCGCAGTGAACCAGTGCATTAACTTTAAAGTCCCCAAGTTATATTTGTTTGGAAAAACCTCTGCTGGGTGCTGATTCCATAGAAAAAAATATTCTTACCGTATGCACTGCATAGACGAATATCAGGTTCACCATAAACTTGACAAAGAGCAAAACAATCACCAGAATAATAATAGTGTATAGACCGGTATACATGCTCTCTGTCTCATCTCGATTCGACTCTGAGGCTTCTTTGATGTCGACGGCGAATGTTATCAAAATAACAATCAGGATGAATGTTAGGAGCTGGAAAAATAATGATTTTTATGAAGGTTTTTAAATTATATGCAGTTACGCTACAACTTATATCTCTATCCACTTATATACCTATATCTCCTAATATTAAGGCTGCGTTCGTAAGAAACTCCGTCCGAACGTTTACTGTTCGACTTACGTTATAAATACCACTACCATGAAAAAGTCTTTTGATTTTAAGGGTTAATATTAAGTTAATCAAAAATAATGAAGCTTTATTGGTGAAAGATTTTTCAAGATCGGTTCAGTGGATCTATAATATACCTAGTTTTAGATTATCTAAGACAAGCAAAAAGTCTTTCTTGGGGAACTGTGTTCGATTAATATAATAAAATCCCTAAACAGATAACTGAACTTACAGAAAGTAAATTCAAGAATCTTATAAAAAGTGCTATCTTCAATCAATACACAGGAGACAAAGATCGACGGAAAATTCTCCACAAGCACCAACTGGTTCCTTTAAAACTAGCCAATAGCTTATAAAATAAACCAATTATTGTAAATCTGGCGATAAAAAAATTACAGTTTTTAGAGCCATCGCAAGAACAAGCACGTATTTTTAAAAAATTATTTCCTAAAATTGTGTACTTACTTTCATTTTATATATTTTAGAAGTTTAATTATAAACATAAATTTTTAAAATTCAGTAAAATATGATTCATTGTGAGGAAATTCTCTATAAAAGACAAATACTTTAAATCATGAATCTATTTAAGGTTGCAGGAAAAACTGATCCCTTGAGAGCCTTTATACAGTAGCGTCATTTCCATTTCCAACGGGATCGAGCAAGAGGCTCACCTAGTATAAGCGGTCTTCCGCCCATGGTCAAACCTACGCTTGCAGGGCCGCGGGTGCGTCGCCGTTATATATTTAAATTATTTGTAATTAAACAAAATGTTAATATAGAGAATTCAACTTACTGCATTAATAATTCCCATAAGCATACATCCAGTTTTTAATTGGAAAATACAACAAAATTTATCCAACACGGGCAGCTCCATTCTAGCCTAAAACATAATCAAAATTTAAATGAAAAATATCTCTAATATTATTTTTAAATATATAAAATATTAGTTTTAGTCGCCTATGTATATTATGCACTACTATTTAAATCATACGAAATTATAGAAATATATATTTTCAAAAATATATTTTTTTTAAACTATACAACCCATTAATATAGATTTAACTTTAAGCTTAAGACTTTTAGTTTAGAACTTAAATTATAAATAATCTAAAAGTTGTAAAACAAAAAAATCATTTTAAGTTGAATATAAAAACTTACCATTTTAAAATCCCTTCACTACACAAAAATTGATTGAATTATTGAAATTATTTTATTTATTTCGATATATACAAATACTTTAGCAAATGTTTTACTTCTATATAAATAAATAAAAAAATATTCTGCGATCACCCACCCGCCTGCCAAGCGTGGTGATTAAGGCAAAACACCCTCCTTTTGGGGGAGGCCTATGTCCAGCAGTGGACTTGAAAGGCTGATGATGATGATGAAATAAAAAATAGTAGTTTATAGAAGAATTAAAATTACGTTAGTTTCCAATAGTGAATTACAAAAACACATCCGACTTTACACTGAGCTAAGAGAGGCTGCACCGGTCTTGCGCAAACCTGTCCGAGCCCATCGATCGTCAAAACCATTTAACGTTAAAACCGACCTATATCCTTGTAATGTCAATCGATGTTCCTATCACTTCCTAGGGGAAGCTCTTCACAATATGGGCTGGTGAGGTCACGTAATGTTTGTAGCAATGTCTGAGCTTGTCTTTTCAGTTGAGAAGTTTATCTAAAAAATGAATATATTATGTATTTTAAAGAGCGTAAATATTTCTAATAGGCCAGCAACGCACGCGCTTCCTAGTAGTGGCTGGGGGTGTCCATGGGCAGAAGTCTTATTCTTAGTGTTGCCCAAATGACAAAAAAAAACAAAGACCGCCAATTTTAATAAGACCAAGACTGACTTGAGTAAGAACAAGACTAAGCCTGCTAGACTCTTGCGTCTCGTAGCTATTTTTTTGGCAGTGATTTTTAGAATTTTTCATTAAATCTTTAAACATATTTTATAAATCTGGTTGGTCTTTACTATGGCTATGCTAATTCAAGCTCACAATGTTCCTGTTCTGATAGGGTTTTCTTAGATGTGAAGTAAACTAAAATAAATATCAATAGTCTAGTAGGTAATATTAATAATTGACTCTTGCTAAGAATACCAAGACCAATTACCAGGTGTATTGGTGCAAGACCAAGACTGGCTATTTCTTGCATTTGGGCAACACTACTTATTCTAGATGAGCCTCCTGCTCGTTTCCTTTAATTTTCATGAATAACTACTCTTTCCGAACAAATATTGAATATAATTAATTATTAATATTAACAAAATATTTAAAACTACTATTTCTGTACAAAATATTGCAGGTATTCATTTTTTCTATAAGAGACCAGTACCCGTGAGAGAGCCATGCTGAAGCATACTGAGACGCTAATTGGAACGGCACAGAATACTCAGCGTGAAATGGTTGTTGTACTTTAAATAGCACGTCTATTGTGTTTCGCTGAGTGAGTGAAAATATTGGAAATTTAAAAAATAGCGCTTAAGCGGCGTAAAAAGCCAACAATACAAGCAAAATCTACGGAGTGTAGCGCGGTTTATAGCAGCGGTGTTCAGGGTCCATATAGAAGACCCACCTGCTCCGTTGTTCGTTTTCGAAAAAAATGACTCCAAGCTCCGATACCAAAGGATCGACGTATCAATTCTGAATTGTATACCATACCACATGAATAATAGAAAAAAAATTGTAGCTATCCTTTGATGAAGTAATTAAAGTTTTGTAGTTTAATGGCCAACAGATCCTCAGATGCGCCATTACATTATTTTTCAGCCACATTTAGATACATTCAAACTTTTTAGACAAATTTTGTCGCCGATTAAAGATTATTTACAAAAAGATTTTATTTTATACTATTGAGTAGCTCTTTGACCGGTTTATTGTCTTCAACGTAACATTCAGTGCTTAATTCTCTGTAACCTTATCTTCCTTATTTCATCCGTGGGAGAGCAATGCTAAAGCATATGCGGATGCACTCATTGGGCCGGATCGTCCGAAGTGATACCACGGGCTCACAGAATACTCAACATAAAACGGTACTTTTACTGTGTTTCGCTGAATGAGTGAGGATATTGGAGGCTCTTAAAAGTGGCGCTCAAGCGGCGTAAGAAGCCGGCAACACAACCAATGCGCGGAGTTTGACGCGGTTATTCATGGGCGGCGGTCTTATTGTATAGGAAACCCACCTGCTCAGTCGTCTGCTATATAATAAAAAAAATCTACGCTCTTTACTTGAAGGTCCCGAAACTGTACATTCATTATATTAAATTATAATTTTCGTATTATTTTTTATTATTTAACACTGTTTACATTGAATAGGTTAATTACGCTTAAGATTGTGTTGCATTATCTAACTTTATACTTTGTTTTTTAAGTGTGAATAAACGTTAAGTTTGATCAGCAAAGAGCCGTATCTCTTGAAGATTATTGAAAGTAAAAGGAGAGTCATTTATTTGAACAAAAAACAGTAAAATTCACAACTATTGTAACTTCTCTCTTCCATTGTTTGGTTACAAGACGTAATTTAAATATATTGTCTTGTATGCGCGTGACATTTACATTCTATATTCCAATTGACAAGTCAGTTGTCAAAACGATGTCACGGGAGTTGGTTGTATTATTTGTGCTCGTGATTTCGTCGCAATGTGTTTTACGAACAGGTTTGTTTTTTTCTAAATTACGAAAATAACAAACTAAAAAGTTTGTATATTTCTTATTAAATCTCTTCGGTGTTTAATATTAGTAGTGTGGCAAGTTATTTAGTATGATGTAAGTTCGTAATAGTTTTTATTATGGTTAAGTAACTTTAATGAGGTCTTATTTGTTAGACGAAATTCAAGTGTTGATAACATTGAATGATAATAACTTCATTGAAGTCTCAATTACGATGAGCCAACAATAATTCAGACATATACCTGGAAATTTTTTTTGGTGAATATCGCTTTATAATTAATATTATAACCTGCTAACATCGTATATTTTCGCTCGTTGCCGAGATAATGAAAGAATATTTAATTATTTAGTTTTATTTGTTAGCAAGATTTGTAAATCTTGCTAAACTTGAAAGGCATTACTTTTTTAAAATTGCAAATATATTTACATATTGTACACTATATTGAGAAATAATTACAATATTGTAGAATTGTTTAAAATGTTAAACTTATATTTACATAGATACTTAACGCAGATAGAAAGAAAATATTGTTACTTCCGTTAATATATCTGCCTGTTTAAATGTAAGGCGGGAAATTGTACCGCCAAATCCCGCTCGCCACTATTCCGCGTTAAGCTGCAATGGCTGTATGGCATACACAGCGAGATCGTCATTTAAAAGAAAAAGTACCGGCAACAATCTATATAAGATTTTTTATATGAGATTGCAAACAACGGAGTAGATCTTCTATATGATAAAAGAACACTGACGCCCATGAACAGCGGCGCAATGGTCCATCCATTGGGTGTGTTGCTGGCTTTCCACGCCGCTTAAAGGGCACTTTTTAAGGGCGTCCGATATCCTCACTCACTCTGCGAAACAAGTACCGTTTCACGCTGAATATTCTGTGAGCCCGTGGTCGTCATTCGGACGAGATGGCCGAATTAGTTCGTCAGCATATGCTTCAGTATGGCTCTACCACGGTGCGACATTATTTAGACACTCGCCCGGCCACTGTCAAGCCCTTCTAAAGACCGAATAAATTATAATCGTTCGGAATGAGATTCGAACCTGATACCTCTCGCTTCATGGTACACTTTTAAAACCATTAAACTACGAGACTCTCAAAATTTTCGGTTTCTTTTTATTTCTCATTTGACAATACTATGACGAAGTGGGTGGGATATTCAAATTAAAAACCGTTTGAAAAGTAGCGAATGCTGATAGTTACTACCAATCTTGTTTAGGGGTTGCTAATGTTACAAAAGACAAAAATAAATTTGTTTTGATGGTCATCATTTACGGTAATTGTAAAAAATAAAGTAGCTTTTCCAAATATTAGCTTCTTTTACGTGAAACTCTTTTAGATCGTCAATATTGGGAAGAAATAGGACTGAAGGAGTTAGATGAAGCTCTTGCGATAAAACACAACCTCGGAGTGGCCAAAAATGTGATCCTGTTTATTGGGGACGGCATGGGCCCAAACACCGTCACTGCTGCGCGAATCCACAAGGGCGGCGAGGGATACAGGCTCATCTACGAGACCTTCCCTCACATGGGCATGCTGAAGGTACGGATAAAGACATAATCGTTATTGTACATAAGACCACGGCCAATTACGAACATCTTAGTAACTGAAGTTCTGTTCACTGACATTCAGATCTTCTAAGAGTTTATATTATATAAATCAATGCAACATCATGTTGCAGATTTATTGCTGAAGAACGGGCTTACCTATCCAAACCAAAGGTTAAGGCTTTGTTTGGACTATTAATTACGTTAGTTGGGATTTTGCTGTCCAATTGGACCTTTTTAAATGTAGCGAAGTACGTACTGGGTTGAGAGTATTTGAGAGTAATTACTTATTATTGTATTTTTGAGAATAATTTTACTGTATATTAATAAGTTTTCAAAAGAGTATTTTCAAATAAAATATGTAATCAAAATCACTTTTATTTACCCGTGGAAGAGCCATGCTGAAGCATATGCGGACGCACTAATTGGGCCGGCTCGTCTGAAATGATACCACGAGCTCATAGAATACTCAGCGTGAAATAGTAGTTGTATTTGAAACACGGTGCATCTACTGTGTTTCACTGAGTGTAAAAAGACGGAAATAGAACCAATGATCGGATAGTGGCACGGGATTCCATAGGCGGTGGTGTTCTCCTACCATATAGGAGACCCACCTGCTCCGTTGTCCGCTATAATATAACAAAAAAAAAAACGAATTACAGACATACTCAGCAAATAAAATGGTGCCAGATTCAGCGGGAACTGCTACAGCCTTGATGGGTGGTGTCAAGGTCAATGACAAGACCGTAGGTTTGGATGCAAGCGTACAGCACAAGGACTGCGACGGGTCACTTCGCCCAGAGGCCAGGGTGGAGTCTTTGGCCGCGCTTGCTTTAAGAGCAGGGAAGGCAGCAGGTAAATGTTACTTTCGGTTAACACTACTGATGATATATCGTAGTTAAGATTTATCAGCTGTCAAAAATCCAGACTTATCGACATCTGGTGCGCGTGTGGAATACGTTACCAGACTCATCGGTGCGAGAGCCATGCTAAAGCATATGCTAACGCACTAATTGGGCCGGCTCGTCCGAAGCGATAACACGGGCTCACAGAATACTCACCGTGAAACGGTATTTTTTTTATGAGTCGTAGAGTGAGGATATCGGAGACCCTTGAAATTGTACCACTCATGCCGCGTAAAAAGTCGTCAACACGAAGTTCGGTTCCATGGGCGGCGGTGTTCTTTATATATCCGCTATACCATAAAAAACTAAATCGTGGATTGCGGTCGGTGATACAATCAATAGGTGAGCGTCTTTGGGAGGCCTATGTTTGGACTTTAATGGGCTGGTGATGATGATGATACAATCAGTAGATCCATTTTCCTATTGTTGGCTATATCAAAAATCTAAGGTCCCATCTAAGCAAGTTTATTTTTAGCCACACTAATAACATCTCAAGACCCGTAATGAGGTTTTGGAAGACAATTCCACAACTTTTACATTGAACTTCCTACAAAAGTAGACGATTTTATAAGCATCCAATCGCCCAGGCTTCGTGACAACCATGAGGGTGACGCACGCGACCCCCGCGCCTGTATACGCCTTCAGCCCCGAGAGGAACTGGGAATGCGACGCGCAGACGCCCGCCAACTGCAAGGACATCGCCAGGCAGCTGGTCGAAGACTGGCCAGGACGTGACTTGAATGTAATTAAATTATAATTGTCCGGACCGGGTTTCGAACCTGGAAACCCTCATCAGATTTATGTGTTACTAATTGGTCCAGCTCTTCCGAACTGATACCACGGGCTTACAGAATACTAGTATCAAATAGTTCTTGTACTGTGTGTTTTAGACCATTGAAATTGTAAAATGCCGGCAACAACTAAAAGCACGGATTGTGGTGCGCTTGTCCCTGGCTGACGGTGATCTCTAACCAAAGAGGACATCCGCTTGCACCGTTCGTCGCTATACTATGAAAAACAATTAAATACAAAAGTAATCCTCAGGTTATATTGGGAGGTGGGCGCCAAAGTTTAATAACGAACGCTACGGCATCTGAAAACGATCCTCTCTCGTCCTGGGCCTGCTCCAGACTAGACGGGAAGGACCTCATTCAAGATTACAAGTTGGACAAGGAACACCGTAACCTTAAATACTCCATCGTTTCTAATTCACACGAGTTGAAAAACCTGCCTAAAGATACTGATTATTTGTTAGGTAAGATCGCTGACGACTGTTTTGATTTATTAATCATTAAAAGTTAAATATATAGAAAACTAATACGACTTACGGACCTTGGAAAAAAAGTGTACAATCCTTAAAAGGCCGGCATCACACTCGGCTTAGTTGGAGCTGGAACTGCACCTTTTACTTTTATTTTATCTGCTGGTAGATTTGCAATTTTTAGACACTTATAGAATCAAAATTCTTTAATAAACCTATTTTAATAAAATTCTCTCTAATTGAAATGTAATGTTTTTTTTTTATAAACCGTACTAAAATTCTGTTACGAAACAACTTCTTATGTGTGGTTAACGATTAAATTATTAAGCATATATTAAGTAGGTAAATAGGAATATTAATACATCTATAGTTAGGCACTAGAGACTAATATTAACTTCCAGGGATCTTCTCAAACGCTCACCTGCCCTATGAGTTCGAAAGAACCGCCGAGACACCTTCGCTAGTGGAAATGACAGAGGCCGCCATTAAAGTGCTGCAACAAAACAAAAAGGGATTCTTCCTTATGGTTCGTCTTTCTATGGTCTAGTAAACTAATCTAAAATTTACATAAGGTAAATAACGATATAAAATCAATGAAAATTATATTATAATTGTTATTTATAAATAAACTCTCAATCTCAAATTTAATAAAGTAAATTTGTTGCCACGAACCACCACCACTCTGTGGAACCATCTATTCTCCAAGTCGTATTGATTTGAATATCTCTGGTATATATACTTGGGGAACGGTCAAAAAAAGAGCTTAACTATCCGTTATAGGCTAGGGGTGTCCATGGCTAGAGAATCGCTTATCCTAGGTGAGCCTCGTTTTAGTTTGTCACTGTTTCCATAAAAAAGTACATTTGAAGTATATCCTAAATTACAAACTAATTCAAACAAATAATTTACAATCTTGTACCTCCTTTTATTTGAATTCTAGTCTATTCCAGGTCGAAGGTGGTAACATAGACATGGGTCATCATAGAGGCAGAGCGCGGACGGCCATAGACGAAACGTTGTCTATGGAAGAGGCTGTCAGAGTGGCGTACCACATGACCGACCCGAGTGATACGCTAATCGTGGTTACATCTGATCATTCGCATACCCTGACCATCAATGGACTTCCCGATCGGGGTGATGATATCTTTGGTAGGGTCATTTTCGTCGAACTATACTGGGCCCAACCCAATCACTGCTCTGTTTCCATAGAACGCGCACCTTCCCTTCGTTTGAAGGGCCGTCAACGATGAACAAGCGAACGGCAGTCCTCTCGGGGTCAGTGGCCACAACTCGTGACCAAAGGGTTATGCGGAAAGACCTTAAAAGTGCATTTTTCGAATGACCGAATACACATCTTCGAGATAATAGGTGTTAGTACGAATATGAGGTACCACTCTGTGGAATCAACTGCCTGCAAGTTCTGTTCTGTGGAATCAACATTCCAAACCAATACGACTTGAGATCCTTCAAAAAGAGCGCATATATTCCGAAAACACCGTCAATGCATTCGCGATGCATTAGAAGCGGGGGGGTGTCCATGGGAGGAGGACCGCTTTCCTCGATGAGTCTTCTGTTCGTTTGCCTTCATTATCATAAAACAAATTAAGAAAATGATAATTTACCGAGTCCCTTTGTAAAACTAAATGAGTTTACTAGAATACTGACATATATGTATATATTTTCTATAGATAATAATTTGCTATGATGTTTCTCTTTTGCTTTAGGTACCAACATTCCATCCCGTTACGATGGCCTTTTATACACAACGCTATCATACGGCACTGGAGGTCCTGGTTCCCGTCAATTCAGTGTGCAGGTTCAGGATGGCCAGAACCGTGTAGTGCGTAGGGACCCAACGGAAGACGATACCAAAGACTTCATGTACGAGCAGATAGCTGGCATCACGCTAGACGAGAACAAGCATGGCGGGGCAGATGTTGGTGTTTATGCAAGTGGTGAGTAATATATTTCCACTCGAATCAAATAAATCGTGTCGTGATTTATATACAACAGTTCTTGACGTTCAAAAAATTTACTTACGTTTAAGTATTTCTTGAGCGTGAAACTCAGACCTAACTGATATGCAGACAATTGCAAAACTAGTCCAGCCTTTGAGAGACTTTCAACGAACTGTAATTCATTGTTATAATTCCATTCATCTTGTTTATTACAGGTCCCTACGCATATTTGTTCCACAACGTGCACGAACAACACTACGTCCACTATGTGATCTCGTACGCTGCGAAATTAGGCAGATTTCAAGAAACCTCCCACTCGAGCGGCACATCAACGCATACAAACCTCCTACCTTCAATGGCTGTATTTTATATTACACTCAGAAAAATTGCAGCTTTCATTGGAGACATAATACACAAGTAATATCTAATTTAGTGGTCAATATTCTTGCGTTATTCAATTTATTTTATTAATTAAATATTTAATTTCAAAGGCCGGCAACGCATCCAAGCAAGGCTCTGCAAGGGATAGAGGTGTCCACGAGCGGAGGACCGCTTACCCTCGATGAGCCTCATGGTCGTTTGCCACCGTTCATATAAAAGTTGTCGGCCTTATTTAAACAGAGAAACAAATAAAAAATCAATTAGCGGTAAGCGGGTATAATGTCATATATACATCTGAAAAACTCAAGGTGTGAATTAGACCTTTTCTATTTTGCCATTGCTTTCTTGACCACAAATCCGATGACAATCGCCCCAGCCAGCGCCAGTATTGCCCATTTTAACTTGGAACTGTAACAAACTCATAAAATTAACTGAAAGATCATAACATATATTATATATTATAATACTACATACATTATGTTTGTATGTTGTTTGTGTTTTTAAATAACATAACATTACAATATACATTATATATAACAGGCAACAATCTAAGATACGCTTACCGCTTATAATTATTCTATAAGTTCTGTATATTAAAATAAGTTAATTTTTTATACAAATTTACTTATTAAAGGTATAGCTATCTGTATTTAACATAACATATCAAATTACACATAAAATAATAAAGCTTTTAAAATTACTTATAAACATTTTTAAAGTGTACCTTCAAATCTTGTTGTAAAATTGAGAAATAATTAAACATATTATTTTTATCTTTAACTAGCATCAATTACAAAATAAATTACTATGATATATTAACTATTATAACTGCATTTCAGTATATTTAATTATTTTAAAAAATAAAGAAATCTTAATAAAAGTATATATAATGATAGTTTTATGTATTAACAATTAATTCACTTTAATCACAAGTGCCAAGCATATATGATTAAAAATATATGATTATTATATTCTTACTCAAATGATTCATCTCCGATGTATTCATGAATACAGTCTATGTATGTAGTCTGTGTATACTTTAAATGAAATTACACTAAACTAAAAGGAATACATGTCAAAACAAACCTAGGTGGTGGTTTTGGTTGTCGTTTCCTTCGTACCCTACGCATAACAAAAAAAACTATTTAGCTACAAACGTTGAGAAAAAAATTAACCTTCCACATGGCCGGCCACGGGGACGTCTTAAAAAAAGAGAAAAATATATATCAATACATATTCAATAATAATATATATAAAATCGGTAAATTTAAAAAAAAAGGTTAATTTGAGACTTAATTTCAAAGACATAGGACAACGAAGCAGGTGGGACTCCTATATGGTAAGAGAACTCCACCGCCCATGGACAACCGCGCCATAGTCCGCGCATTGGTTGTGTCGTAGGCTGTTTACACCGATTAAGCATAGTTAAGGGCCTCCGATAGCGAAACAGTAGAAGTACCGTTTCAAATACAACTACCATTTCACCCATTCTGGGAGCCAGTATTATTTTGGCTGAGCCAGCCCAATTAGTGCATATGCTACAGCATGGCTCTCAAAATGGATGAAAATTATACAAACTTGAAAATAAACAGATTCAAATAAAATTACTATATACACAAAAATAAAAAAAAACTGTAGCATATAATACAGTAAAATGACTGTAGTGTATTTCACCAACTATTTTGTATATTACATACCTAACCTAACAAAACAAAAATTAAAAAAATGACCTCTCTCTCGGGACGACGACAGATTGTACGCGTCTTGCAACATTTGGAGTGGTTGGGGGGATTGGGGCGTTTAAATACTCGCATTTCCTGGGAAGCCAGTCACTGTTAACATCTTTCTTTTAATACATGTACACCTCTATGTAATGGATAATGTAATTTTTACTCTTCAATACAGTTTAAAAAAAAACAATATTTAATAATAATTTTCTAGAGTTGTATTTTTAACTAGACTTAAACTGGACTTCTTTATAGCCATTATTACTCAAACAAGTCACCTTGAGGGTGATCCATCGTATGTCCTCCATGTTTTTTCCTCTCTACCCATATGAGGTACATTTGGACAGCTAAAATTGGAATGTTAGGCAAAGAGTAAAAAAAATAGCAAATAAAAAAAAAATAAAAAAAGTAGTAACCTGACTCTTGAGCACATAGAACATTGTGAACTGTGATTGGAATGGCTAAAACAACATATATAAACAATTAATAATACAATTTCTTATATATTGGAAGCATTCTAGATAGAATAAGTTTTAATATTATTTGTATACTGAATAAAAGATTTCATATACATAATTCAAGAAACACAAAAAGAATCTACTAGAAATATATATACCTTAAAAGAATATCTATATTATGCTATAGTAAAAATATATTCTCTATACACATTAATCTATACAGAAGATACATAAGATTTACATGATAAAATTTTATATAAAAGAATTACATTGTTCTCCGAATATTTGAATTTTACACTAGCAAATATAAGAACCTTTGTTTTTGCTTCACTTTGCAACTGAAAGAAGAAATATAGATATATCACAATATATATTGTTGAATATACTTATCTTTTATTTGATTATAGATTTCAATAACAAAAACTCAAATACTCAGAAGTTACAGGGTAATATTTTGATTACAATTAATTTTTTAATTTTTAAATATGATTTTACATATAAATTTAATATTATTGAATGATAGTTTTAGTTTGACATATTGATAAAAATTACAAAATAATAAAAGAGTTTTTACTTAACTAACATTAAATAAAGATATTCTTTAGGAGTTAAAAAATTTAATTTTATTAAGTAATAAAATGTTAGCAACTGGGTCAAATAAAAAAACACTAGATGTAATATTATAAGCAAGCATAAATAACAAGATGGCTACACATACCATGTGTGAAGATAGGCAGTTTTCTGTTCCACTGAGAGTGATCCTATTTTATACTTCTTCAATAACTCTCTGAAAGTAACAAGAAATAAATATTCATGAATTTCAATACCAAAGGTGAAGTTTTTTTTATAATTTGTATGCCCATATAAGTGGAACTATCTCGAAATAAAAAAACTATACATGATCATGCTGTGGCAAAATTAATGTTTTGTATTACTCATTGTTCAGATTTAAGAATATATTCATTTAGAAAAACATTGCAAATGAAAATTTGTTTAGGAGGTTATTATTAATCACTAAACCAAATTTAATTTGTGGTGAAACAGTGTGTTGTGATAAACATGCAACTAGGCTCCTTTAGTGAATATTTTCAAAGTTAGATTTATTTAACTTTTGCCTATATCTGTATGGTTACCGGATCAGAATAGTACCACTCCCAGTCTTCCTAATGGGATGTCGTAAGAGGCGACTAAAGGACACTTC
>DWCF01004690.1:0-15766 GCA_018230265.1 Delias oraia | reverse complement strand
ATAGTGACGATAATACAGTGAAATTATTCCTGCTTTTTACTTATTTGTGCTTAATAAATACGAAAGTTTGTTCCGATTGATGTTTTTTATTCCTTCACGTGAAAATACAGAAAATATTTTAGTCAAACTTTGTATAATCAGAATAAGTCATAGATTAAAGTTTATAATTGTATTGTGCCAACATGAAAATATTTAATAGAAACATGTAAGTCAGATTCGGTGGGTAGTGTAGCGGGCAGAACAACGTCTGCCGAGTCTACTAGTAATATATATAAATCTCCTGTCACGATGTTTGTCCTCGATGGAACAGAACGTATTTTAGTCAAACTTTGTAATAATACAGTTTATAATCAGAATGACACATAGATTACAGTTTATAATTGTATTGTATATATTTTCGCGTTGATAATATTAGTAGGAATATTCTTATAAACCTGCAAGGCTGAATGTTATAGTAGTAATTTTTTTTTCTAGGTACCGCTAATACGGTTTGTCGGGCAGGTAAAGGTAGGAAGTTGAAAGAGCAAGTCTGCGCCAGGCAAATGCTTAGGCGGCGGCGCGCAAATAATGAACTCCCAGAAGAGTCTGAGCGTCGTATCGCTAAAACGATGATGCAAAGGAACGCCTTAACCCTGTTGGAATGTTCGACAGCCTGGGCATTCCGTTGGTACCGCAGCGCGTTTTATTGTTCCTACTGTGACAGTAGATTCTTGGATTCCAACGTTTTGCGCGATCATATTCACGCCAATCACCTGCAACAGCAACCGACGAAAAAGCTCTTTTCAAAGCTAACCGAGAATAATATGCTCAAAGTTGAAATTTCTGACTTGAAATGTCGACTCTGTGGTGTTAATTTCAATACTATAGATGTTTTCAAGGATCATCTGTGCTACGTTCATGATAAAACGATCCACAGTAGTTACAGTGACGGTGTGTTACCTTTTAAGCTCAGTGACGATTTCAAGTGTCCCAAGTGTCACATGCATTTCGTCTCCTTCAAGAGGATGAACGAACATATTAATTGTCATTTTAGAAATTATATTTGCGATACGTGCGGCAAAGGTTTCGTCTCGCAGTCGCGTTTCAGGGCACACGTTCAGTCGCACGAGATTGGTAGGTTTCCTTGTGGCATCTGTGATGATGTGCTGGTGACGAGATCGGCTCGTACGTCCCACAGGACGAAGGTCCATCAGAAGGGTGTTAGGTATGCGTGTCCTCGTTGTCCTGAAGTCTTCAAAAAGTATCAAGCGCGTGTGAAACATCTAATTGAAAAGCACGGTCAGCAGAGTGTTGGATATCCCTGCATTCGTTGTGGACAGAGTTTTGGGACTTATTGCAAAAGAGCAGCTCACTATAGGATTTCTCATAAAGTGGGAAAGTAATTTTCGGTTATTGATAGCTCTCGGGATGATAAACGTATTAAAAGTATTTTTTGAGCTTCATAAGTAACATTGAAATTTTTACAAACCCTAAGAATACGTATTTAGTATTGAGGAGTTTCTGATTGATTTGATACAGTGAAATAATCATTAAAACTATAAATATTTGCAGTTTGTTTATTTTTATCGTGTTTTAATTGAACGGCGTTGATATCTGACGGTACTTTTTCTTTTGTTTTTAGGACCGGTCAATAAACAAGCGCCGAAATTATTATGGAAACAGAAAAGGAAATTTAACGATCAAAGAGACAACGCGGCTATAATACTAGAGTTCTCTAACGTTTGCCCATTTAGGTGGAGACGCGGCTGTTACACCTGTGCCTTCTGCCCAATCAACTATGCTGACTTTGAGAGCATAAAGGAACATTCTGTAGAGCATCCACATAAAGTAGATGCTCTGAAGTTCGCTCGTACCTTTGATTATGTTAAAGTGGAAGTATCTAACTTACAATGCAACATATGCTGCGACAGCATAAGTGACTTGGATGCATTAAAGGATCACCTGTTCACTGTTCACGAAAAACCAATTATCAAAGATTTAGGTTTAGGTGTAACACCATTTTTACTAATGAATAAAGAGTTGATTTGCACGCACTGTGGGGAACGATATGTACAATTCACTAAGTTAAATACGCATATGAACCAACATTACCCAAATAATATTTGCTGTCATTGCGGTAAAGCCTTTTCGGCCGCACATAGGTTGAAAGCACATCAAGTAACCCACGAAACGGAGAATAATAAGTGTGCGAAATGCGATAAAGTATTTGAAACTAGGGTACAGTTTAATAGGCATGTTTATTTGACGCATACGTCTGAATTTCGTTACCGTTGCCCGTACTGTCAAGATGTGTTTAAGACATATTCTGAACGGCTTAAGCATTTAAAAAATACGCACGACAAAAAGGTTGAATATCCTTGTAACTTTTGTCCTAGAGTGTTTTCAATGTACAACCAAAGGACCAGGCATATACAACAGGTGCATATAAAACACAGACCCTTTCTGTGCGAACAGTGTCCGTACAAGTTTGGTACCGCTGCCCAATTACGGAACCACATGGTCAAGCACGAAGGTGAGAGGAAGTTTCAATGCGAAGTCTGTAAGAAGATGTACGCGAGAATGAAGACCCTTAAGGAGCACATGCGGATACACAATAATGACAAACGATTTATCTGCGAGTTTTGCAACAGCGGATTCGTTCAAAAGTGTAGTCTGAAAAATCACCTACGCATCCATCATCCTAATATTGAAACTGTTCAAATTTAGTATAAACAAACATTTATTAATAATTTTATCAACGGATGTCTAGATATGTAGATAATGGTACCGACGCTGAAGCTATATGTCTTTTTCTATTTTTAGGAGGCAAAGCTGATGTAGTAAGAGTAAAAGAGGAAGAGATTGCCACTGATTACACAGCGATTACGGCTAACGATGAGATTATTAAGCGGAGGCTTGAAGGCAACGCGCGCCGGGCGATTTTCAGAAAGAATATAAAAGTTATCTTGTCGTCGTGTACTGCCTATCCATTTAAATATAGAAAGGGGACATACCTTTGTTTCTATTGTAAGAGTACTTTCCTAGAACCAGAGAAAATGAGAGAACATTCCCAACGGATGCATTCGGATATACTTTTAAAGCCGCGAAAATATGATCCACTTAAAGTTGATTTCGCCATCACTGTGTGCAAACTTTGCGGTGATAATATATCCAACTATTCAGAATTGAAAAAGCATTTGAAAGCTCACGGCAAAACGATTGATTGTACGTATGGTGATAGTATTCTGCCATACAAACTCAGTAAAGATGAGCATTGCTGTCAAATTTGCGGCAAAAGATACGAAATGTTTCTGAGCCTACATAAACATATGAATGATCATTACGAACATTTTATTTGCGAGACGTGCGGAAAAGGTTTCGCGACGATACAACGGATGCTGAACCACGGCCGTATACACGAGAGGGGTGACTTTCCCTGCAAGCATTGTGGGGAAAATTTGCCGTCATATGCCGGATTATACGCGCATATAGCAAAAGTTCATAAATCGAATAAGCGCTACAAGTGTCCCATATGTGATGAGAAATTCTCCTCCTACAAGTATAGGATGAAGCATTTGAACACAGTACACAATGAAAAGACGGCATTGTTCCCTTGTCCCTCCTGTCCAAAAGTATTTGATCTGTGCAGTAGAAGGACGGCTCACATCCGCTCGCAGCATTTGCAGGAGAGAAATCACGCGTGTAGCACGTGTAGTATGAAATTTTTTTCGAATTACGAACTACAAGAGCATAGTATCAAACACGGTGGTCCAAGGATATATCAGTGTGATGTTTGTAAGAAGTCTTATGCGCGTTTAAAAACCCTACGAGAGCATATGAGAATACACAATAACGATAGGAGATTTGTATGTCCCATATGTGGGCAATCGTTTGTACAGAAGTGCAGTTTGAAACAGCATGTAAGAGTTCACCATCCAATGCAGATTAAAGAGGGCTTCTAATTTATTAACTTAATCACGAAATTTGATATTATAAATACTTTTTAATAAGACATCATCACAAAATGTTGGCTCAAGGGTAAAGATATACAGATTATTGTGACGTTATTTTCGATTCTGTAACTCTTAATGCTTATATTACGTTAAAGTAATATTTTAGTTAAGGCATACACTTTATTTATTAAGGTTCCATTTTGTTTTTGCAACGTTTAGGAGTAAAACTAGTAAATTAATTTAAACATGTAGATGATAGTGTAATTAATCCTTACGAGAGTGTATTTCAATATTCATGAAAATAAAGTATGTATGATTGATTAAGTATTATAAAAGAAATTTGCACTTGCAAAATAAATATATTTATCAGATAAACTTATAGGTGCCAAAACAATAATTAACAAAATAGAAAGAGATCTCGGGCTCCGAGTACTCAGCGTGAAACTGTAGTTGTATTACATTTGAAACCGTACGTTTACTGTGTTTCGCTGAGTGAGAAGATATCGGAGGCTCTTAAAAAAATGCCTGCTTTAGCGGCGTAAAAAGTCAGCCACATAAACAATACGCGGACTGTGGCGCGGCTGTCCGTGGCGATGTTCTCTTATCATATAGGAAACCCGAGGGTTGCTTGGAAGAGGCTTGCATGTGAAAAGAAAAACCAGTCTGAACGCATTTTATTGTTCTAGGTGAAGTTCACATCGATGCCAGCAATACAATGGAGATTATAAAAGCAAGGGAAAAGAATGCCTCGTTACTTCTGCAGTATACTAGAATTTGTCCGTTCATTTGGAAAGATAATACATTCAATTGCTTGTATTGTACTGTAGGATGTGTAGATCTAGCTACATTGCAAATACATACAATAAACAATCATTTTGCTGCAGTCAATTCAATTAAATCTGCAATTACGAAATTACAAAGCAATGATCTGATTAGAGTGAATATTACAGATATGTCATGTAAAATATGTGAGGTTGTAGCGATAGATTTAAGTACCCTAAAGCAACACTTGGTTGATAGTCATCAGAAAGGCATAGATTTGAAAGTCATAGATGATGTAATACCATTTAGAGTTACAAATGGGGTATATAATTGTGTGCTATGTGTAGAGAAGTTTGATGAATTCAAAACCCTGTACGATCATATGGGAGCACATTTTTCGAATATTGACAGTAACATTATGGACACAAGAATAAAAAATAATGAGAAGTTGAAAGATCTTGACACGATTAAAGCAAGAAAAAAGAACGCCATGTCGCTGATACAGTATTCAAATATATGTCCGTTTAGATGGATGAAGAATTTATTCATATGCTTCTACTGTGATAAACAATATTTAGATCCGGCGATGTTGCAGCATCACAACTCTCTCGAACACCATTTCCCAACTCTCGCCCTGATTAAATCGGCGATGTCGAAGTTAAAACGTCACGAGCTTGTCAAAGTCAACACGATAACTGTCACTTGTCAACTCTGTGACGTTGACGTAACAGATTTGAATTGTTTGAAACGTCATTTGATGGACGCACACAAGAAGGCGATAGATCTGAATACGAGGAACGAATTGCTTCCGTTTAAAATATGGAAGGATCATTACGGTTGTGTGCTGTGTGAGGAGAGGTTTGACGAGTTTAAAACTCTAAATCATCATATGAACATACATTTTCAGAATTTTATTTGCGAACAATGCGGAACGGGTTTTATCACGCCAGAGCGGCTTCGGACCCATGCCTTTTCACACGAGAGCGGAGCTTTCGGCTGTGAATCCTGTGATAAGGTGTTTCGATCGGTAAACGCTAAGAATGAACACTATGCTAACGTTCATAAACAAGTAAAGAGGCACCGGTGCCCCCACTGCACTGAAGCCTTTAGGAACTACTTCCAGAGAAACAAGCATATATCAAATGTCCACGGATTGAAATTGAAGGAATTTAAGTGTAACTTATGTCCAAAGGTTTTCACGTCGAGTGGAAAATTGGGCGTTCACGTGAGGACTGTTCATTTGAAAATGAAAAGGCATGCGTGTAATTTATGCGAATGGAAGTTTTACTCCAAGTCGGAGTTGAAGGAGCATATGGTTAGGCACGGTGGTGAGAGAAAGTATATATGTAATATATGCAAGAAGGCATATGCGAGGAAGTATACGTTGCGTGAGCATATGCGGATACATGAGAACGATAGGCGTTTTATTTGCAGTTACTGCGGTGCGTCGTTTGTGCAGAAGTGCAGTCTGAATCATCATGTTAAAGTTAATCATCCGTCTATGAACATTGAGTATCCAATTATTTCGCCGTAGAATTTGTAAAGCTGTTTTATCCCTACATCTGACTGGTCAATTCTGACTCTACCGGTTTATAAATAAGATAATTTAATACTATTTACAAACTATATCTTTGTTTAACAACTCCATAACACAAAGAAAGCGTGAATCGTAGAACGGTTGTCATAGGGTGGCTGTGATCTCTTACCTTAGAAGAGATCCACCTGCTCCGTTCTCCGCTTTATAATAAAAAACGTGTATCGCCAATTTTCTTCATAAATTTCTTACATACCATGTTGCATTTCAAATTGAGCGGATTGAAATATAGAATAAGATGCACATAAACTTTAACATCAAACAATATGCAGTACTCCAGTACACAATAACGGACTGCACTTACATGAAAATGAAAAATATATGGAATTTATTTGTTTTCTAGGAAAGGAAGTGGCAAAAGCACCCGCAAAGAGGATAACACCACTGTTTCAAGTGGCATACGATAGAAGCCTATGTAAACCTTTGGGAACACTGTTCGACTTCGACAAAGTCCGTCTAAGGAACGCTAATTTATCGAGCCACACTCCGTTACCGTCACCGTCACGCAGTCCAACCCCAGTATCTATTGACACGAGTCCACGCGTGGAGGATATGATTTTGATAAAAGAAACACCGGATCGTTTAAAAAAATCCGACAAGCGCCAGAATGCACTAACGATTTTCGAACACACCACAGCATATCCCTTTATTTACGGCAATAATAAGTTCAAATGCTTCATCTGTTCACAGCCGTTTCTAGACATCTCATTACTAAGAGAGCACATGGGCACACATACATTTCAATCGCTAAAGCGGCTGTTGAACAATAAAAAGGAGAGTGTACTGAAAGTTGACATCAGCGAATTGTCTTGCAAACTGTGCTCAATGATATTAAACGATCTGGTGGAATTGAAGCATCATTTAAAATCTGTACACGAAAAACCTCTAGACCCCGACCTAAAAGACAATATGATACCATTTAAGTTAGATCTGAATGATGGATTTAATTGCGTTATATGCGGGCAGAGTTTTATCAAACTTCGTCCGTTAGTTATTCACATGAACGTTCATTTCAATAACTATAGCTGCGAAATTTGCGGCACCGGGTTCATGACGTTGCGGCTTTTGAAGACTCACTTAGAAGTGCATGAGATGGGAAATTATCCATGCGACAGGTGCGATAAAGTGTTCAGTACGTCGCATAAGCGCTCCATTCATATACGCGGTGTGCATTTGAAGCAGCTCCCGCGCAGATGCCCAATGTGCCCGGAGCGGTTCAATTCGAACTATCGACGAACCCTACACTTGCAAGACGTCCATAACCAATCGACTAGAGTACACAAGTGCGAGACATGCGGCCGGGCATTTCATTTGAAATATCATTTGATCTGTCACAATCGCTCCGTTCATCTCCAAGAGAGGAATCACCAGTGCAAAGTGTGTAATCAGAGGTTCTGTAATAAGGAAACGCTCAAACGTCATATGGTCATACATACGGGCGAGAAGAAGTACAAATGCGACTTTTGCGGTTTGGCGTTTTTGAGACGTAAGAATTTGAAGGATCATCTAAGAAGTCATGATGTTGTGTGATGGTTGCGGGTTACAAAAGGCTTTATTTATTTGACATCACTAGGAGTGTACGCGTGTTTTTATGAAACCGCCCATGGTAAACTAGCAGGAGACTCACCTAGGATAAGCGGCCCCACGCCCATGAACACCCTCACCCGTGCATGCGTTTGTGGGATAGGGATGTTTTTTAAGGTTGTGTTATGGTTGCCAATACAAACCCTTTGAAATCGTAAATCGAAATCCTATACCCCTGTTGTACGATGGTTGCCACTTTCTAGTATCGTCATTTATTTAAAGTCTTAAAGCGAAGTTCTCCACACTTGAATTATTGTTGTTAGTTTAAAAAACATGTAATTTATTTGAAATCATAGCAAGTTCTATACGCCTGTTTTATGACGGTTCCCAGTTAAAATCAAACTTTATTTATAATACTAAATACCAGTTAAAACCCTTTATAAGTTCCGTGCCTCATTTTATTTCATTGTTCCAAGTAACTGTGAGTAGATTTGAAAGAGATGAGGAATCCTAAATTTATGTGGTGTAAATTTATAAATAATACGGTGTAATAATACAATCATAAGAACTTATCATTTTATTAAACAAAGTTAATTTATTGACCTTAGACATAAATGGCTAATTTTGAGTCTGGTTCAAAATGTATGTAGATACGAACGAAACTATTACAAATTTGTATTTATTATGAACATATATCTCTGGCTCGGAAAATGTTTTGCCACAGTAAGTACTATTCGCTAATAAAATATGGTTTGATGGTGGAAGGTTGAAAATGTAAGTTTCAATGTGTTTTTTAATGGCGATTCATTAAAAAGTTTATATATTATTTACATATTGAATATACACAAATTGGGAAGGTTCATTCAAACCACTTCGGAGGTGTTACCTATAACATATGTAAAGGCAAATTATGTTTTGCAGTTTAGAAACATTTTTTTAATAATACTGAATATATGAACACAATGTCATAATACATGTTCAGCAGTGGACTTGATAGGCTGACGATGATGATATGAACACAATAGATAAATGTAAATTTTGTTTATGAACACAGTAGATGAATGTAAATTTTGTCACTGATAATGTTTCAGTATATAGAGAAAGATTGCATATATCTATTTTTCTTACATAAATTGTATTGGAAAAACACTGAATTAGTTAATTTAGTATGATAATTTAAATAGATAACGTGCATTAAGTTATTAGGATTTATATTTTTTACCAACCATTATTCTGTAACATGACTATGCAACTGTAGATTACTGTTACAATCAATAATTATTATTTTTCATTTCTTTTTTTATTATTTCTTGTCTCTAAGTTTCACAATGTACGGTTTTCTATTGAAAAGATTATTTATTATTACCTTTAAACTTTAACGATTTTTCTTGAAACACACCAATGTGTGTCTGTATCGGAATGAAATAAATCGTATTTTTACAATTATGTTTATAGTACCAATGTGATTTATATAATATTAGTCATATACCTTGTTTTGTTTAAGATAAATATTGAAAATTGTATTATATAACAATAGATATATGAAATTAAAAATGAAAAGTATCTCCATGTTGTTTACAATTGAAATAACTTATGACAAATACACAAATCATCTCGATCGCGTCATCTGTCAATTGCCAAATTAAAATTGACAGCTTAGATTAGTACTATCTATAATAATATATAAAACCTATTTCGTTAATTTATAAAATCGGACTGATTTATGAATCCTTTTTGATTTATTTATTAAGATTCACAAGTCGTGTAATCAATGTAATAAAATAATATGTATTATATAGTGTAAATATGTTATAGGAACATAAGAATAGTGGCTTAATAAATGATTTTACATATATATCCATTTTATTTAAAGGGTAACATACATTAATGAAACATTAAATATCTTAAGAGATGTTAGAGGTATGAATGAGCGTACCTATGCACGCTATGGGTACCGGGTTCGAATTCCACGCGCACAAAACCATAGATAGGGTACTGTGTCCTATCGACTAACTTATGCTAGTCATGGTAGTTCGTTGGCTGACAAGATTAGCCAGTTTTTGGTTATATGAAAAAAGTTTTGTATTAAAGTAAGAGTTTATAATCCAAAGGCCCAAATCAAATACATGGTCAATTATAAATTTCACAGGTATTTTAAGAACGCGCTCAAATTTTTAAAGTATATACACGAAATTAATCTGGGAACTATATTTAAAATTTAGTTTTTATGGTATAACAGAGCAGGTTTATTTCATAAATGGTAAAAGAATACCGCCACCCATGGACAAAAGCGCTGCAGTCCGCGCTTTGGTGTGTTGCCGGATTTTTACGCTGCTTAAACGACATAATTTCAAGAGCCTCTGATATTTTTATGACAGGTTGTCATTGCGGTTTCAGATTGCTCTACATTAAATATGTATTAAAAATGGTTCTTCTACAGTGTTTCGCTGAGTGCGGCGTAAAAAGCCGGCAACACCATCAACGCACGGTTGTCCATCAGCGGCGGTGTTCTCTTACCATATAGGAGATCCACCCGCTCCGTTGTCCGCTATACCATAAAAAAATCTGCGGTGTGTAACAGTTCTCGTTGTAGACCGAATAAATTATAAAAAATAATCCGGAACAGGGATAAAACTTGATACATCTCGCTTCATGGTAGGTTATCCCACTCAGCTACGAGGCTCATTTAAATGTTGCTCGAATTATTGCCTTTACTTGTTCAAAACCGAATAGTCGGGATCCAAGCCATGCACTCCATTTACACGCTTCACTGGGTGTGCCTCACGCGGCTTGACAAATATGTAAAAGTTATAACACCCTCGCGAATTGACTGTTAATTTTTTTTCAGCAGACGAGTTTATCCCACCAACCCCACGTACCAGTATATGGCAAATGACAGTGTACGAACGAGTGAATGCGGCCACATTCATCGAGAACACAACAGCCAAGCCGTTCTATTACTATCAAGCGAATTTCAAATGTTTCTTCTGTGGTGACATCTTTACGGAAGTGACGTCAGTACTCGAGCATACAATATCCCATCCGGTGGCTGATAGATCGAGCCTTTTGAGGAATTACTTGAGGAAAGGTAAACGTGTGATAAAAGTTGATGTCTCCGATTTAAAATGCCGCCATTGCGAACAGAAATATACAGATATCGATGAGATTCGGATGCATCTAATCGCGGCACACAAAATTGAGTTTAACGCAGCTGGGAATGGTGTTATAGCGTACGATCTTCGGATGAGAGATGGCCTCCTGTCGTGTCACAAATGTAATAAAACCTTCAATTCGTTCTTTCTATTAAACAGACACATGAATGCACACTTTAGCGTTGTCTGTGAGACGTGCGGTCTTGGGTTTATGTCCCACCATAGACTGCACAGCCATAGAATAGTCCATCAGAACGGTATCCACAAATGTGATAAATGCCAAGAGGTATTCAGTACAAAGTTAAAGCTACGGTATCATATGTTTAAAAAGCATGAAGTCACGAACGCAAAAAGGACGAAACCATTAAAATGTCCACATTGCTTGGAGAGATTTGCCGAGCACTACCGTAAGATGACACATTTGAAAATGGTTCACGGTATAACGTTCATCTTCGATTGTCAAACGTGTAAAGCGGTGTTCCCGACGCGTAGAGCATTGACGGAACATACAACGAAACAGCACACGCAGAGAATACAGTGCAAAGTGTGCGGCAAGTGTTTTGGGACGCGATCCTTGTTAAAAATGCACTCGCGGGGACATTCTGGCGAGAGGAATTTCGCGTGTGACATCTGCCAGAAGGCGTACATGCACGAGCGAACGTTGCGTCAGCATATGCGCGTGCATGGGCCGGTGTGGAAGTTTACATGCGAATGCGGGCATGGCTTTCACAACAGGAACGATTATAACAAACATTTAAAACAGTGGCATCCGCAATGGCAGTTTAAGGCGATCGTTAAGAACTTTGGTCATGTCGACCAAGAGTGAAAGTGATGGTTTAAGTATTACGAAAGTACTATAGGATCTTTGATTTGCTTTTTGATGACAAGGTCAGGGATCACAATAGTGATTACGTCAACAGTCTTTTTTTTAATTCTATATCAAACAACGGAGCTGGTGGGTCTCCTATTTGGCAAGAAAAAACCGCCGCCCATCACCAACCGCGCCACAGTTCGGGCAATGGTTGTGTTGCAGGCTTTTTACGCCGCTTATGCGCTCATAAGGGCCTCCGATACTCAATCACTCTGTGAAACACATAAGTATCGTTTCACGCTGAGTATTCTGTGAGCCATGGTATCACTTCAGAGCCGGCCTTATTACTGCGTCAGCGATTGCTGCATGACTCTCCCACGGTTGCGACAGTATTAAGACACCCGGCCATTGTTAATCCCTTCCAGAGACTGAATAAATTATAAATTAAATTATAAGTGTCCGGACCGGGAATCGAACCCGATACCTCTCGCTTCATTGTAGACTTATTAAATCGCTAAGCTACGAGGCTCTCAAAAAGTTTAAATTAAAAAATTAAATATACATTGAAATAGTTTAAACTTAAGTAGAGTCGTTGGTTGTAAACAAAGCACAAAATCATGTTTTTCTTGTGTGTATGTGTGTGTACACATTGTGTAAGAATACAAGACCAAGACTGAATTTGGCCAACACTAATTACGGGTAAAGTGAGCTATATTGGGGCTTTTATAAGCTATTGTGGCTTTTATGAGCTATTGTGGCTTTTAAGCTGTTGTGGCTTTTATGAGCAATTGTGGCTTTTGAGCTGACCTAGCTTAGTAATTGTCAGAAACTAAACACATGCACTTACAATTTCTATTTATTACTAAATCTGTAATATTATTAATACACTAATAAATATTAATAAAGATGGATCTCATTTCAGCTTTAAGTATCTAAATATAAGATATGTATAAAAATGTATTTAATTTGAGCAATCGTATAATTATTTTTAAATGTTTTGTTTTGAATAAAAACTCCACCAATTTTGTTGTTTTATTTTATTAGACAAGGAAGCGTTTGAACTATCACCTACTTGATTGTCCGCCATACGTACCTTAAAAAAACAAATATTAAATTAAATATATCTTAAATGATGGGTACCTATATTAATTTGATAAACTAAAAACTCATTGGATTTATTGACTTGACATGGAAATTAGGAACTCGTTCGACAAGTTTTTAATATATTTTGTTAAGAATATTACTAGGAAGAGCTGAAAACTGACAAGGATATTTTAATTTCAGCACAAAAGGACGACGGATCAAAAGCTGGCACAGGCGATAATGTTCATATTCTAGAAAGATTAAACGCAGCTACCATCATAGAGCACAGCACAGTCAAGCCGTTCATTTATCTCCAAGCGAATTTCAAATGTTTCTACTGTAACGAAGTGTTTCCAGAAGTTGCCTCTGTATTACTCCATTCCGGCTATCACACGCTTCCTGATCGGCCATCTTTGTTGAAAAACGACTATCTCAGACAAGGCAGACGGGTCATACGAGTTGATATATCTGATTTAAAATGTCGAATATGTGAAGTAAAGTTTCATGAATTGAACGATATAAGAAAACATTTGCAAAGTGCACATCAAAAGGAATTTAACACGGCTGGAGACGGTCTAATGGCTTATAACTTGATGATGACCAATGGTCTGCTCTCTTGCTACAAATGCAAGGAAACCTTTACATCATTTCATCTCCTTAATCGACATATGAACGCGCATTCCAGCTTTGTCTGCGAAACGTGCGGTATTGGATTTGTGTCACAGCGACGCTTGATAAACCATACAATAGTCCACCAAAATGGCGCTCATAAGTGTAAACAGTGTGATGATGTGTTCGCGACGAAATTGAAGCTAAGGTATCATGTCGTAACCAAACATAAAACGGATAAATTGATTAGAAGAAAATGCCCGCACTGTTTGGAGCGATTCACAGAGCACTATAGGAAAATGACGCATCTGAGGGAAGTACATGGGATAATATTCTCATTCAACTGTCGGTTCTGCAGCGAGGTGTTCCCAACACGCAAAGCGCTGACTAAGCATACGACTCAGCATCATACGCAGACAATTCAGTGCACGATTTGTGGGAAATGTTTTGGAACAAATACGCTGTTAAAACGGCATATGAGGGGACACATTGGCGAGAGGAATTTCGTGTGCTCAGTCTGTCAGAAAGCGTATATGCATGAAAAGTCGCTACGGCAGCATATGCACGTGCATGGAGCGTTATATTAATCATATTTTTAGGAAAAAGTCATTTTACTGATGTAATTACAATTAAATAAAAAGATACAAAACTATACACTCTTTACATTAAAATAGATGACACAATATTCTCTCTTCCAAGCAGGTTTATTTATTAAACTTTACTGTTTTATGGTATAGCGGACAACGAAGCATGTGGATCTCCTGTATGGTAAGAGAAAATCGCCGCCCGTGCACAAGCGCGCCACATTCCCGCGTTTTTAAGCGGCAATTTCAAGGGTCGCCGATATCCTCACTCATTCAGCACAGTACAAGTAACGTTTCACTTCGCACGAGCAAGCTTAATCTGTTCTATAGCGAATGCATCAACATGGCTCTCCCCACGAGTGCACTTGCAATTCGTAAATCCCAAAAGTAATTAAATTATAAACATCAAGGCCCGCCAACAAGTTTGATTCGGACATTTTATCTCGCCTGATAAAAAGATAGCCTCTCATTTATAATGATTACATTTTAATCAAAGGAAACCTCTTTTCACAGATGTTCCAGAGATATCAAAAACAATAAACCATCGCGGTGTTGCCCCTATATTGCGGCAGAACTCCCTAAAACTCCTTGCAAATTCAACAATGGTTATATTCCAATGGAACAAAAGCCGTTACAGATGTTTTTGCTGCAAAGAACCATTTGTCAACATGAATGAGCTACGCACACACACCGAAACCAATCATACCGTTCTAGAAATAGAGAAAATTATAATATCACAGCAGAGTAAACTAATAAAAGTTGATATTTCAGTATTAAAATGCAAGAAGTGTAGTAAAATGCTAAAAGATTTAAACGATTTATATGACCATTTAAAAGAAGCCCATGGTTATGTAATGCTCAAAGACAATTTGCTTGTGCCTTTTAAAATAGAGAGCTCAGGCCTGCAATGTCAAATTTGTCAGCAAAAGTTCAATCTATTTAGATTATTAAATATACATGTTAATAAACATTACCAGAATCACGTATGCGATGTATGTGGTTCTGGTTTTTCGAATTTAGTTTATTTAAATTTACATAAGAGTCGAAATCACCGGCCATTCAAGTGTCTCCAATGTAAGATAGATTTTAAATGTCGTATTGACAAGCGAAAGCACGATGTTGCCACTCACAATATGCAATTGGAGAGGAAACCGCGATTCCCCTGTGCTTACTGCAATGAAAGATTCTTTCAAGAAAATTTCAGAGTTTTACATTTAGTTGAAAAACATGGAATGGAAAAGCCAGACCACAAATGTGATTTGTGTTTGAAAAGCTTTGTTACAAGAAGTTTGTATAACAATCACGTAAGGTACGTTCATTTAAAGGAAAAGAATATCGAATGTGACATATGTCATAGTGTTTTCTACACGAAATCTGACGCTTCGAGACATAGAGTCACGCATACTGGGGAGAAAAAGTTCAAGTGTAGTCAATGCAATAACCCCTATGCGACTAAGGATTCCCTAAGGAGACATGAGAAGAGAACTCATACGCTAGCAAATTAAATAATACTATTGATTTTTTGGTTTTATTTGGACACGACTAAGACCCACCGATCTTGTAAGCCACAGTGACGGCATAGATATCGGATTTATCACAATCACAGAAAAATATTATTAATAATTTAAATATCAAGTTAGATATCATCATCATCATCATCAGCCCATTCAAGTCCACTGCTGGACATAGGCCTCCCCTAAAGACGCTTGGTCATA
>DWCF01004689.1:0-15774 GCA_018230265.1 Delias oraia | reverse complement strand
AGAAAAACAGGGAAAACTACGACAAAGTTTGGAAATAAAGGAGTTTGTATAACGCTACATATAAAGATGTGCTAATTGCTACAACCAAGAAACTATGATTAATATGCACATAATACTCAGGGCTTTACAAATAATAAAGAAATAGATATGGTATTCAGTTAATTTATTTTAAAATGAATTTAATATTAGATTGTATATCGCATTTTTTGTCGATGACCAGATTTTTTCCGATCAGTTTGGCAGTGACGTTGCCTGTGATAATTGATAGGTTTTGGTTCCCTTTGCATCTTTTATCCAATTTATCATGGGTAATTTTGTAAGGATCTGTGCAAATTAATACCTGCTATTGAATTTCATCATCAACCATCGCGACAGAATACAAAGTTTCAACCATGTCACCTCAATGTTTGTCGTTCGATAACTGAGCATTTTTTTAAGGCACTTTGTGCCGTATACCACTATTCTGTATAAGTTGCCTGTAGACATATTTTCCAACAAATATGACTTGAAGATCTTCAAACAAGAGCGTAGTTAAATCTAAAAGGACGGCAACGTAACCGTAGTGCGGAAACGACGAGTCTTAGCCTAGGTAGGCCTCCTGCTGCTTGCCTCCGTTTTCATATAAAACATCTATGCTTTCAAAAGAAGATTGTTTGTCATTTTAATATGATGAAACGAAAGTAGTCTTCTATGAAATTTTATTCATCCATTTATAACTTTTTCCTAATATCCGGAATAAAACTCTCAATTTGATATGTATTTGTAATCATGTGGAATACTCATAAATTGTTTCAATTCTATAAATTGTGTACATGTTAGGTAATGTAGTAAACCTTTAAAATAAACGCTTTAAATTATATAATTTGTGGCATTAATTGAATTATATCGCTGAAATTATTTTTGTTATTTGATATTAATCTACTATCTAGAGTTCAATTATTTTTTTATAATATTTAATCTGCTTCTATATATTAATAAGATACGGATCAGGTTTAAAAATTTAAATTAAAAGAAAAAGGTTTTCACATGAAATAGCGAATAATGTTTAACCGATACATTTTCCAATCACAATGAAAGAGCTATATAGTCTACACTTAAGTTATATCTATACATATTAGTAAATCTTTAAATTAATGAAAAATCGATTTTATAAAGAGGTATTTTATAGTATAGCGGACACCAGACCCAGGTGGGTCTTCTATATTTTAAGAGAACACCTCCGCCTGGTCCATACCACAGACACAGTTTGCGCATTGGTTGTGTTGTTGACTTTTTACGGCAATTAAGCGGAATTTAAAGGGCCTCCGATATCCTCACTCACTCAGTGAAACACAGTACAAATACAGTTTCAAGTTGAGCGTTCTGTGAGTGATGTTGTTGTTATTAAAGGCATTATAAAATTAATCATTTATGGGACAAAAGTGGTTTGTTAAAAATAGACAGTTATAAAAGTATATATTTTTATTTAACAGTATTCTTTGTACATTTCAATAATTTATAGCAAACGTATGTAAAACGTTGTCGATGATTTTTACCAGCCGTAGTTAGCTCCTAAAGTCGAGTAGGAGACGTGGGACACGGCGGGGGCGGCTGAGTAAGTAATAGCTGACTTAACACTGGGAGCGGCATGGTAAGTGGCCACGGCAGGAGCGGCATAGACTGCTGGAGCGGCAGCCGCGTAAGTCGCCAAAGCTGGGGCAGCGTGAGACAGGGAAGAGTAAGACACTGCTGGGGACAGAGTCTTCGTGACGGCTGCGACTGGAGCGGTATGATAGGTGGAGTAAGCTGGGGCGGCAGCATAAACCGCTGGGGCGGCAGCAGCATACGTCGCTACGCCGGGGGCAGAGATAGTTTTAGATTGGGACACGGAAGAGTAAGACACAGCTGGGGACAGCGTCTTGGTGACGGTTGCGACTGGAGCGGTGTGATAGGCAGAGTAAGCTGGGGCGGCAGCATAAACCGCTGGGGTGGCAGCAGAATAAGTTGTTACGGCGGGAGCAGAGATAGTTTTAGATTGGGACACGGAAGAGTAAGATACAGCTGGGGACAGAGTCTTGGCGACGGCTGCGACTGGAGCGGTGTGATAGGCAGAGTAAGCTGGGGCGGCAGTATAAACAGCTGGGGCGGCAGCAGCATAAGTCGCTACGCCTGGGGCAGCGTGAGATACGGTAGAGTAAGATAGAGCTGGAGACAGAGTCTTGGCAACAGTTGTTACTGGAGCAGCGTATGTGGAGAAGGCTGGGGCAGCGCTGTAAGTTGTGTATGCTGGTGCTTGGTAGGCAGTGTAGGTAGGTGAAGCGTAACTCTTAGCCAGAATAGGGCTAGAGTAGGCTAGCGCTGGAGCCGCGTGTGCAGTTGTCTGGGAAGAGTAAGATACCGAGGATACTGGTGCGGTGTAAGCGACCGGGGCGTGGAGTAAGTTGCCGGCGGTGGCGATGCCAGCAGCACACAAGAAAACTATCACCTGAAAAAAAAGTACGCTTAATTTTCTATAAAAGTTTTAGTCACCTTTCTAGATCACCTTTCTAGATCACATGTCAGATTCTCTGTCTCCATTAAAACTTTCACACACCTTGGAATACATGTTTTCTTGAACCGTTGCAGTGGTTGGAATAATTTCAGAAGCAAATGAATATGCTTATATACCCCGTGCAAGATCAAATCGAAATCACGCCCATCGCCTTTGGGCTTGCCGCGCTCAATGTCAAGGTGGATCACAAACTAAAAGTCAAACTACCGGTCCGTTTCGTAACAAGATTTGCTCCTATTACATGGTAGTCAATCGTTATTTATGTTTCTTTAAGCCTTGATTGGCATATCCTAAAATGATGTTAATAATAGTCTCTAGTCTGTGTTACGTAATTTAATTAAAAATACACAAATTGTTACAATAAAGAATTACATGAGTGGTTTTGAAATGTTTGATTTCTGTAATATTAAAGCCTTAAATTAAATATTTATGGATAACAATTTCAAATATAACAAAATATTAAACTTTTAGAAAAGTATTATGACCATCAAGGTCAACTGATCAAAGAATAATAATTATATTCATACCAAATCAGCTATTAGACAATTTGTCATACAAAAGTTTAGTATCAATTTTATTTCCTGTAATCAAAACTAAAATCTCAGGACTTTAGGTAGCGTATTTATTAATTTAATAGCAGCGTGACACATAACTTTTGATGTGGTTCAATGAGTGAGTGAGGGTAACGCAGAACCGTGCAAGAATACTGCTTAGATGTAGTAAGTAGCCCCCAACATAACCAAAGCGCGAATTGTGGCGCGGTTGTGTATGGCAGACGGTGATCTCTAACCATAGAGAAAATCCACTATACCTTTAAAAATGGTCTTATGTTCTATGATAATATGCTAATAAAACTTGTGAGTTGAGAGCCTCGTAGCTTAATGGTTTTAAAATTTATAACGAGAGAAGTATCGGGCTTGAATCCTGGTCGGACAATTATAATTGAATTTATAATTTATTCGGTCAAGGGCTTGACAGTGGCCGGGCGAATATCTTAATCCTGTCACACCCTTGGGAGAGTCATGCTGAGTTAAAGCCATGATGACTGTGACGCGATTGTTCATGGGCGGCGGTGTTCTCTTACCATGTAGGAGACCCATCTGCTCTGTTGTCCGCTATATTGGCCAATTGGCTTTTCTTATAAGTGGTAATTATTTATACACTCTTAAAATAAAAATGGTCTTTAGAAACAGTCCATCATCTAATTTAGAAACCAGCAGATATACAGAATGCTTTTGGTACTTAGTAATTTATATTGTGTTATTTTTCATTAGCACAATTATAATAAAAAGTAGTATGTATATACCAACATCAGTAAATAAAATATTGTGAAACTTTAGGCCACAAGCGAATATTCATTTGTGGTCGGGCAAATTATTGATAGTAAAAAATTGTTAAAAAATTTAATTAAAAATATATCATTATATATCGTAATATTTATCGTATATATTGTAATATCGTAAATAATATTCCTTTAGCGATAGTTGTGAAAACTAAAGGAATATTATTTAACAATTTTAAAATTGTACAAATTTCATTCTAAAATTAATTCGTTAATATAATATAATATACTGAAGTTTATTTAATTTTATTAAAATGAAAAAATTGATTAAATTCTATTAAATTGTGAATTGTAGTGAAGTATATGTGTCGCCGCCAAATGCTACATCTAAAATTTTAAGTAAATTTTAAAAATGTATTTTTTATTCATTCATATGTTTTTCATGGCAAATAAAATTCGAATGCTATAATAATCTTAATAATATTTACCATACATTAATTCATACGATTTAGTCATGCTTCAAAATTATATACAAATAAAACTAGAATATTGATTGATTGTATAACTATAACTATGAAGGTAATAAAAATATATAAATTCATTTACACGCATTTATTCCATACATGGCAATAATTTACATAGAGTTAATTCTTTGGTTGATCACCATCCGTATGAAGCACCCAAGCCAGCGTAGGAGACGTGGGATACTGCTGGGGCCGCTGAGTAAGTGATGGCTGATTTGAGAACGGGCGCCGCATGGTAGGCTACCGGAGCGGTGGCGATAGTTTTAGTTAGGACAGGGGCAGCGTGGTAGGCCACAGGGGTTGTGATTGTCTTTGTGAGGACGGGGCTGGCATGGTAAGCGGTGACAGCAGGTGCGGCATACACAGCCGGAGTGGCGGCGTAAGCTACAGGGCTTGTGACGGTCTTGGAGTGCGACACGGATGAGTAGGACACAGCTGGTGATACTGTCTTTGTGATTGTAGCTACGGGGGCAGCTTGATATGTGGAGTACGCAGGTGAGCCGTGGTAGGCTGTGTACGATGGTGCAGCGTACGTGGCAACAGCTGGGGCTCCGTGGGAAGTGGTTTGAGATGAGTAGGATACCGAAGAGACGGGCGCGGTGTAGGCAATGGGTGCAGCGTGCAGCAAGTTACCTGCAGAGGCGATGCCCGCAGCACATAAGAAGATTACAACCTGAAATTTCAATTTGAAAAATCAACATTTACAAGCAGAATATTGAAGATTCATGAAACAAGAATTAATAGATTCACATATACAATATATTCACATACATTAGTAAAGTTCTACAGTAAGTGATACTATTTAACCGACAACACAATCAAAGCGCGGATTGTGGCGCGGTTGTCCATGGGCGACGGTGATCTCTTACCATAGAGGACAACCGCCTGCTCCGTTTTGATTTATATCAGTAATTTTTCAGTATCAAAAATTCTACTGAAATATGGTAAAAAAATGCTATTTTGTCTGTACCTTGGTGTACATGTTCGATTGTTCCGTCTCGTACTTGGAATGTTTTTTGCGAAGTAGTTGATGCTTTTATATGGTGACTTGAAACTGGTATCGGTCTGTTGCGGAGTCATCGCCGCGAGCCAACTTCAATGTCGAGGGCATGCTCCGCCCAGAAGCGTCAATTTAATTATATTTTCCAAGACAATCAAAGGTAGTAATTATTACAATATTGTTAAAAAACATAGTTTGAATTAATATTAGAATTTCGTAAATAAACTATTTTCTCCATCTATAAACGTTATTGTATTAATAAGATATGTTTTTGGAAATAAATTTAAAAATCTCACACCATTAAGTAGAAGCATAAGCGGATGCACTAATTGGGCAAGCTCGTCCGAAGTGATACCACGGGCTCACAGAATACTCATCGTGAAATAGTAGTTGTGCTTGTAACGGTGCCTCTATTGTGTTTCCCTGAGTGATTGAGGATATCCCTTTAAATGCCGTTAAAGTAGCGTGAAAAGCCGACAACACAACAAACGTGCGGACTGTGGCACATGGGCGGTGGAGTTCTCTTACCGTAAAGCTCTCTACGAGACCTACCTGCTCTGTTGAACGCTATCCTATATAAAAATAAAACGGTCTCATAATGCTCATAAACCCATAAATTATAACCTAAGTACTTTAGATAAATGAACGTTTAAATTTGTCCATAAGTAAGCTTAATGCTTTGAATAGAAACAGCAGGTGGTCGTGTGTTATTTGTCATAACCAAATAATCTTTTCAAGTGACAAAGTGACAATTGAAAAATAAATTTAGTAATAGTACAGTACAGTTAATATATTTTTTTTTAAGAAATGACAAACGTTGTTGGCATAAGGCCTCTACAGATTCTTGCGGAATTTTGGAGCGAGCCGTAGGCACCGAGAATTTGGTTTGTGCCGCGACTAGCACAGCGGCATCTCGTGCAAGACACGAACCTTGGCTTAAGTCGTCACGGGAACGTTGTCCGCCTGAGCGGCCGGTGGGAAACTCACCGGAGTGGGCTTTGCGATATATATCGCATTGGTTTTTAACGCGGTCCCTACACAGAATCCTACCATCTGATTCCTTTCTATCCTCTATGGAGGCTAACAGATTTTTGTTTGCTTGGGTGGTTCGATCATCCGCATCGTGAAATACATAAAGCGGCCTCCAACGGGCATCTTCGTCTTATCGGGGTGGGTTCGAATAATAGAACCACGCTTCAGTACTACGACACAGACGATGACATCATAGTGGATCATAGTATAAACATACACGGCGAATTTAAAACTGTTTTAGGGTTTTTCGAATGTGGATCATAATATCTTCACTGCACCCAGCATCGAACATTGTCTAAACTCAATGGAAATATAAACTAATAAGTTTAACCTGTAAGTATTAAAGAATAAATATAGAAGTATATCTATAATAATAACACTACTGTGACGAAAATGAAGCTTAATATTTATTATAATAACTTTCAGTGTAAAAGTTAGGTTTTTTAATAATAATAATATAAAATATTTGAACTGAACAATAAAATAGTATTTTATAAAGTAAAATCTAGTTTGTATAATGAAATTCGAAAAGCAATGTATATATTTTGTAGACATATGATTATTTGAAATATTTTTTTAAACAAAATGTTAATACACACGTACACAAAAATATTCAAAATGGTTCCTCTTTTAATAATTTTATGTTAACGTCGTTTTAACCTGACTTAAGTGACGTATCAACAACATTGTACCTAATATTAAACTGTCAAAGTCAATTGTTAGTGCTGTGCTTCTTTGCTCACAGCTAAATACCAAGTTGACAATATGTAAAAAAAAGGAATACAGAATATTATGTAATACAAGCTTTAATACTATGGAGGAATTATATAAATAGTTTGAATACACTGAAGAAAATACCTAGCAGATTTAAGTCCACGACCCAAATCAGGAAAGGTTTCCTAATAATAACGCGTCTGTTCTGTCTTATCTGCTGAACTTTAAAACTGATGTCTATCCTTGTAGGCTGAACACAACTCAGGCAAGGTATAGTCTGTGGATGACATTAGAGTTCTTTATGAATGTACGAATTTGAATGTTGTTTGAAATCTGACATAATTGAGATCTTAGCTATAAAACTCAAAGATTGTAATGGTACTTGTACTGTGTTTTGCAGAGTGAGTATGTCGGAGGCCCTTATAAGTACCGCTTAAGCGGCGTAAAAAAAAATCTGGAATACAACCATTGCGCGAACTGTGGCGCGGTTGTTCATGGGCGGCGGTGTTTTCTTACTATATAGGAGGCCTACCTGCTCCGTTGTCCGCTATAATATAAGAAATATATATTTGACATATTTCTAAGAAAACTAATTAAAAGTAATTCTTCTATTATATCAAAGTTTTAGGAAATAATAATGTTTTAGTAATACAACGTAGGTAGTATTTCATTAAAGATAAGCAAAATAGCACAGGACCGCAACAGGTTATGTTAATAAAGACGAATCACAGGATATTATAAATTTCCTGAGATGGGTTGTGCTTTTAATTATAAAGATAATATTAACTATGTGTAGTCGAGGAATATTAGAATGATTAATAGAAGATAATTTTAACCAAATTCTATAAATGAATTTTTATATAGTTGTGTAAAATCTACCACAATATTTGAATTTATAACTTTTACTTTGTTTTTATTTATTCCGAAAATACATATATGGTAAAATAAATATATTGTTGTGAAAAGTGTTATTAAATTGTTATGGTCGAATTTGTTGGTTGACGGTGAATGTATAATTTACTTAATTCATTAAATGTCAAGAACAAGAAATTCAAACCTTGAACTTCTTCATTTATCCTTTTTTATAATACATTTAAATTTGGTAAAATTAAATTGAAAAACGAAACTAATTTTTACACTTTATTTTAAAAGTATAAAAAAATAAATATTTAAAATATCACATTTCTAGAAGACCATTTTTTTAAATAATCACCAGCCGTAGTTGTGGGCAAGGTCGCTGTATGAGACATGGGAGACTGCGGGTGCTGCGGAGTATGTCACCGCTGATTTCAACAATGGAGCGGAGTAGGCAACTGGAGCTTGGGCAGCGTAGCCAATGGGGGCGGCATGGGCAGTGTAGCTCAAAGGAGCGGCATGGGCGGCATAGCTCAAAGGAGCGGAGTAGGCAACTGATGGTGCAGCGTAGCTGGTGTAAGCGACTGGAGCGATAGCTTTAGTCACAACTGGGGTGCCGTGAGACGTGTGAGAAGAGTATGAAGAGACCGATGAAACAGCTGGAGCAACAGTCTTCACGACTGCCGGTGCTGAATATGTGGAGTACGCTGGCGCAGCGTATGATACAGATGGAGCGTAGCTTTTGTAGACTGGGGCGGCGGCGTACGAGAGAGGAGATGCGGCGTACGCAGCCACTGGGGCGGCGTATGACGCCCCGTACAGTCCACCAGCACGAGCAGCCGCTACAGCGCACAAGAAGACTATGAACTGTAACAAGAAAATGTATTAATTATATCATCATCATTTCAGTCGTAGTATGTCGTTGTATAGACGTTAATTAATCATTAACTATATGTATAGACGTTATTGAGTTATTATGGAGTCTACCCGTCGGAGAGCCATGCTGAAACATATGCTGATGGACTAATTGAGCCGGTTCGTCAAAATGTATACTAAGGGCTCACAGAATACTTAGCATGAAACGGTACTAGTACTGTGTTTACGCAGAGTGAGTGAGGATATCAGAGGCCCTTAAAAGTGCCGCTTAAACGGCGTAAAAAGATCGCCGCAAAGGACCGTGTGAAAACGTGATGGCTGTATGGCCGGTAGCAAAGAAACCTTCAAAATAAAGGTGTAAAAAGACGGCAACACAATCAATCCGCGGACTATGGTGAGGTTGTTCATGGGTGGCGGTGTTCTCTTTCCATATAGGAGACCCATTTGATCCGTTGTCCGCTATACTATAAAAAAATGAAAATTGACCAAAAAATAAAATGAAAAATTATATCAAATTTCCAAAGACTTAAATCTATTTGTAAGATAACGTTCTGCGATTTATTGTACTGTACCTTGGCTGCCATTTTGTTATATTCACAAAGGTAAATGATACGTTCTAAGTGCTGAATAGCACTTATATACTATTAGAGTCATCCCCGTCAGAGCCACGTCACAAGAGTGCCTGGCCGTGACCTTGAATAGAAGCTGAGAAATTATTAACCTTCGTTAAATTGAAAAGCGGATGTCTCGATCTAATTCACGTTAAATTAAAATTGTTTTATTATTCCTGTATAAATTTATATTATCATTTTGCAATTTTAATAAGCCTTGTTCCGCCTATAAAAATTGTTCGGTATGTTTATTAGCGAATATATTATAAAGTAACTATTATTGAACACGTGTGATGAATACGGTTTGATTTGGCGATCGTACCCAAGAGCAACAAAGCCTTAATTTTAATTCTACGGCTGGGGTGATGAATTAATCTGTGTTGTCGTTGTCTTTGTCTTAGATTAGTTCTATTTTTTAAATACAGTGCAAATTCTATATAACGACACTGAAGGGACTGTGCATTTTATAGGCTATAAAGAGTTGTTAAATGTAAAGAAGAAAAAGCCGAATTAAAAAAAGAAAAAGTTTATTTCAGACTAGTGTTCGTAGTTATGTACATAAAAAGAATATTATTTGAACGCCTTTGCGTATAGTCCATTATTTGTGTCTGAAGTTTTTTGCACCAGTAATTATGTTGTATTATTTTACTTATTTTATTCATATATCTTATATATATATTATATCTTGAAATAATATGATAACGTATAGATATTCCATGACTCGTACCTACATGCAAGTAATCCCAATTTGTAAATAAAAGAATTAATTCCTTACAGTGATGTCAACAATAGAGTTTATTGCGGATTAGGATTTGCGACAACATTTGTCAGTTTATTAACCGACAAATGAACGCTACACAATTGCACAGTTTTTTCTAATATTGGCAACATAATAGGGAGTATTCATTACTCAATTGTGGAAGTTATTCAGAGTTTGCCGTTAGGCGCTCTAACGAGTTTATCGTTAAATCCAGGGACATTACACGGATTTTACACTGTAATTAGTATTGCAATTCACAATGACTACAATAGTTTGAATTATTTAAGAAAATTTCTAAGCATCTATAATAGACTTAAAAGAAAGACGTAAAGGAATTCTCTTACTTGTGACTTTCTAAGCCACTGGCTTGAGTAATGATGAATCAATATTCTTTGATGTTTATTTACAAACGACTCGGGTATTAATAAAATATATGAAACAGTCTGCATATTATACTTAGAAAGTAACTCATTATTGTAATCTCATAAGAAAAGCTAGATTTCTTGATTTGGTATAGTAGATAATCTACTCTAGTAAAAAATCCGTAGCTAGGTTTAGCCAGGATTTTTTTAGCTTGTAGTTTTGAATGTAACATTACTGTAGAAAAATAACAACTTTAAACAAAATCCACTTCAACATATGTTCTGTTCAACATATGCAAAGTTCAAATGTAAAAAAAATGTAAAGTACGCTTCATTCTGTTGAAATAAAATGTATTATAGAGCATCGTCAAACAAGTTATTAACACAAAGACTAAGTTTGTTACGGGTTCTTGTTTGGTTGGCATTATATAAACTAAGTCAAATTGCCAAACGTTTAACTGGTCACTCAGTAAAAAGACTTCAATAGTTGACAATTTATTGTTGTTAAAGGACGATTTAAATGAATATAGGCCAAAGCCTTTCACTCTTAATGTTTTTAATGTCGCTTAGAGTTTTAAAATTAAATGGTAGTGATTTTATTAATTAATAATACAATCTATATAGGTACTCGAGTTTGTCTCTCTGTTGAGTACCGTGATGCCATAAATATCAGGTATTATTGCCGGTCTGAAAGAGACGTATAATTTAATTTACAAAGTATATTCCGTCACTGAGATAGCCCGCCGATTTAGAAAGCTAAAATGTAAATGGGCAGGCGACATTGCACGTAGAGCTGATAGCCGATGGAGGCGAAAAGTGTTAAAGTGGAGACCACAGATAAGCAAGCGCAGCGTAGGACGTCCACCCACAAGGTAGACAGACGACCTTATAAAGGTTTCCGGAAGATGCTGGATGTAAGTCCCCTCCAACACGTATGCATGGAGGTCCGAAGGGCAGGCCTATGTGCAGCAGTGGACGTCCTACGGCTAAAATGATGATGATGGTGATGATGATTCAGTTACCAGCTCATCCGTATTGGCAGCACGGATCCACAGAATATCAGCGCGAAAGGGTACTAACACTTTCATTAAATGAGTTTATACAGCTTATGCAGCCCACATAGTTATGCTTGTCTCATAAGCACCGCTTGCCCTAGGTGAGTCTTCTGCACAACATCTCAACAGCTAAAATCCAAAGATCAGCCGGAAGTGCCGTAGTGATCGCTAACCGTCATGATATTTTCACTTACCATTTCACCATCTAAGAAATAGTTACTAAAAACCTTCAATAAGAATTAAATATTATTTACATGTACGTAATATATAATAATGCAATATTTTCAATAATAAAATTTTAATTGAAGAAGTAACTCAGAGGTAACCTGAAATGTTTTTATGATGTAAAAAATTACGAAATAATTTAAAGTTTACAGCAATTAAAATTAATCTAAAATGGAAACAAAAATGATAATTTCAAACCATTTATTTTAAAGCATTTAAATAACATAATATACTTAACATAGCTTAATTATAAACATAATTATACTAAATAATTTTAGTCAGTCGCATAATTTTATCACTTTACCAGGCGTAATTAGTTCCGAGGCCAGTAAATGTCATATGTGCTACTAAAGGAGCTTCTGAATAGGTTAATGTCTTAGCTAGAACTGGTGTGGAGTAAGTCTTACTCACACTGGGGTTGCCATGTTGATAAATACTCGTAGATCTCGTGTAATGGGTGGCTTTTGGAGAAATTGTTAGTATTGCAGTTGAATATACTGGTATTGGTGGGAAGGTATTGATAGAAAATTCTCCATTGCTTTTTATTTGAATGTATTTTTCGTTGTATAGGTTAGGTGTTTTAGAAGTCTCTGCATGACTTTCTGTAGTTTCATATACCGGGGCTGGGTTTTGGGGACAAGACTGTTGATGTTTATCGGGTCATATGTTGCTGCACATTTAGCGATCGCCAAAGATGCTAGAAATACACAGAGCTGTAAAAAACATCATTACTTACAGAAGGATAATTTCAATTGCTGCCTTGTTACATTTTTAGTAAGATAAGCTTTAAGTTAAAAATATAGTTTAAATGTTCATTAAATAGCAAGTTTCTTAAATACAAAGATAATGTAAAAGGACTTATCCTTTAAAGACAATAGATTGATACTGTGAGATTTAAACTTGTCCCACGTGAGAACAATCAAAAATAATCTTCCGTATCTGACGGATCATTTTGCACCATTTCCAAAAGACACTAACTGAATGACATTACTTGTTAGTCACAACCTTTTTATATGGCAGTGCAATTAATCGTTCCCGAGAAAAATGTAGCCGTACTTTGCAAAATAATGGGCCATACATCACAGGTAAACCTGTACTGACCTTTCCCTTTGACATATAAAACTTCCAAAAACAAAAAATTGTAAAGTGTCAATTATTGAGAACACGAAGCTTGCTAATATGGCCGTGAGTTGAATACGTGGATTGCGTTTAATATTCATTCAATATTTCGAAAACTCCGCAAGGAAATGGCGTCTCAAATGAAATAATTCACATATCTTGTGTATTTCCAAAAGTTATATACATTTTAAACGAAAGACAATAAATATTTTAGTACGATACACAACAATGTTGTCGACTCATATATCTACCCAGGACAAGTAGTCCAATTAGATAGGTCTAAGTTCGAGTAAGAGGTCAACCGCCGAATCCAACGCGGTTGGGCAGAGTTCGGGAAACTATGCAACGTCTTTTCGTCCGACGTACCTCAGTACCTTAAGCGGAAGGTCTGTAACCACTGTGTGTTAAAGACCTTCTGACTTAAGGCGCGGAAACGTAGTCTCTCTCCATCGGCCTCATTTCAAAGCACAGGGTCGCTAAGCGAGCTATGGAAAGGGCTATGCTCGGAGTTTCGCTACGTGATCAAATCAGAAATCCATAGAGATCCATCAGAGATTTGTAGATGTACACTAAAGTCACGGATATAGCCCGCCAAATCAGCAAGCTGAAGTGGCAATGAGCAGACCACATCACACGTAGAGCAGATAGTCGATGGGGCCGCAAAGTGTTAGAGTGGAAACCACGGAACGGCAAGCGCAGCGTGGAACGTCCACGCACAAGGTGGTTAGACGACCTAATAAAGGTCGCCTTTAGACGCTGTATGCAGATCGCCTCTAATATATATCTATATATATATATTTAAGAGCATGTGAAAGAATATAAAATTATATTAATTTTCACAGATAAAAGTTAAAAAACGAAAAAAAAAGCAAAGTTAGAAAATAACAGACTCAAATACGTAGCTGTAATTATATTTCAATTATAATCATTTATTATTTCACTAATTATAACCATTCCTAACAAATAGGAACGCCTCTATTACATTTTTTGTGATAATGCGCAATATATACATATTATAAATAATAATTATCACAACAAACTAGGATAGAACAAATATAATACCCCGTTTAAACGTTTGCAAGTCCTAGCATAATCACCAAGTGTGTAAATGTACCATTAGATTTGTATTGTGCTTTCCTTACCAATTTGTCAATGAAACATCTAAATATTAGCGTTCGTTAGTGAGCTCGTGGGTGTAACCTAAATAGTAGTTGGCACAATAGTTTCCATTTCGCTTGAAATGACTAACTCTATTTCACAAAACTCAACAGCTATTTTACTATAGAGGACGACGGAGCCTGTGGGTTTCCTATATGGTAAAAGAACACCGCTGCCCATGGACAACCGCGCATTGGCTGTGTTGCCGCCATTTTTGGCCGCTTAAGCGTCACTATTAAGGGCCTCCGATATCCTCACTCACTCAGTAAAATACAGTACAAGTGCCGTTTCACGCTGAGTATTCTGTGAGCCCGTGGTATCACTTTGAACGAACCGGCCCAATTACTGCGTCAGCATATGCTTCAACATGGATCTCCCACGGGTGCGACTGTATTTTGACACTCGTCAGGCCACTGTCAATCCCTTCCAGAGACTGAATAAATTATAAATAACATTATAATTTATAATTGTCCACACTGGGATTTGAACCCGATACCTCTCGCTTCTTGGTACACCTTTAAAACCATTAAGCCACGAGGCTCTCAAATTTTTTTAAATGCAATTTCATCAAATTTATAAATCTTAAGAGATTTACCTATTAAAACTAATTTAAAGTATTTTTATTTAATTAAATACACATAAGATATACAATTCAAATGTTATAACATAACTTGTAATAATTGGAACACACCAGTAATGTGTCATATGGTTTACTTTGCTATTAATAATTTACTCCGTATAAGAGCCGAAGTGATTTTAATAAAATTGAAGGAAAACAGCAAGTTCAGTACATACGAGACCCTCGTAATAAACCTATGAAAATTTAATACGACGCGGTACTTGAACAACATCAATAAAACATGCGATGTAAGCGACAAACCCTGTATGAACTCTTTGTTCAATATGTTTGTTTGATGACTGAAGGGACACATGAATTGTTAACCGTATCTCAAGTCGATTCCCATGACATTTAAAAATATTCTGCATTACAAAACATACACTATTAGGATGTATCCAAGAAGTAACGAAATAGGACATTAATATATTTTCTTCATAGTAAATATATTACTCCATAGTATTCATATTTATGCCACAGTCCGCGCATTGGTTTTGTTGCCGGCTTTTTACGTTACTTAAGCGTCACGTTTAAGGCCTCAGATATCCTCAGTCACTCTGCGAAACAGTACAAGTACCGTTACACGTTGGGTATTCTGTGAGCCCTTGATATCACTTCGGTCAAGCTACCCTAATTAGTACGTCAGCTTATGCTTTAATGGATGGCTCTCCCACGGAATTTTTTATTTTGTTTTCTAAATTCAATATCGATAAATATACATATTTGATTTTCTATGTGTCCTTAAAAAAATATTCAATAATTCATATCCCATCTACATCTTACGAAATAATTCGCAATCTTTATAGAGGACATGTGTTAATTCACAGTAATTTATTATTATTGCCTAATCACTTTGCACTGTCTTCAGAGAAATAAAGCTTAATAAACAACCTTGCTTCAATTTTAATAGTTTGTATTAGGATTTCAAATCTTGTTGCAGTAATATTCTTGAAATAATAACTAATGGAAGTTTTGAAAGCATTCTTTGAACAAAATAAATATATCTACTTAATTACCACTTAGTTACAACTAGCAATCAATGTTAATCAGAAAAT
>DWCF01004688.1:0-15774 GCA_018230265.1 Delias oraia | reverse complement strand
ATTGAAGGGTTAGGATCCTGTCGAAGATTTTACAGATTTTAATTGCATACCTGGTGTCCATGGGCGGCAGATCGCTTATCCTAGGTGAGCTTCCTACTCGTTTGCCAACGTTTCCATAAAAACAAACTAAACAAGATTATAACAAAGATTTGCATCCAAAGATATTTAAAAAAAAAAGTAAATTTCTTGGTAAAATTATTACGTCGAGTTATTTTTTGGCGTCTATAACTAAGTATAAGTATAGACAAAGAATCGTGCAAGAATATAATAGAGAGGTCAAAGGGAAAGACAAACTATGACCATAAACCAACATTTTAACCAAAGACAAACATATAGAGAGACCACAATAAATATGTACAGGTAATAGAGAATGTGTCTTACAGATTCATGATTGCATAATGTCATTTCGTAACCGTGATAATTATCACGTGGTAGCGTTACCGCTACGGTTCCGCTTAATTAGCAGTTGCTTCACTTACGCTGCACACACATTCACACACTACTGCCGGCTGACTGCAGCGATAACATCATGAACAATCAGTGCATGAAAATAACTGCATGGCACTACCGTATGGTCACCAAGTTGCTTCCTATTTTATAATCTATTGTATAGACCACTGTTCCGCAAACTTTTTGTGTGCAACGTACATTTTTTTTATAGTATAGAGGATAACGGTGCAGATAAGTCTCTATGGTATTCGTATATCCGCATATTGGGTGTTGCAAGCTCTTTTTGCTACTTAAATGAAATTTTTAAGGGCCTCCGATATATTCAACGAAACTCAGTAGGTAAAAGTACCGTTTCACGCTGCGTATTCTGTGAGCCGTGGTATCACTTCGGATGAGCCTACTCAATTAATGCATCCGCTATACTTCAGAATGGCTCTCCCATCTAGGAAAAGGTAAAATTTTAAACATAGGTACACCACAAAGAAAAAAAAATCTTATGTAATTATTAATAACATTTATTTATTAAGTATCAAAACAATAAAAGAAAAACTATTCGCTCGTGCACTCGCGTGTAGATATATAATGTTTATTAACCCGAATATTTTTCTTACCCTTACTTATTACATAACAAAAGTTTATAAGGCAACCTTATTTTCCGAGGTACACTCATTAATGGCCAAGGTACCTACACCAGTGTGCCGCTGTACACACTGCGGAACACTAGCATAGACCAGGTTACATAATACAGACTTTGTACCGTTAGGACAAATTTCTGTTCTGTTCCGTTCTGTTATTTTTTGATGTAATAAATGAATGAAATTGATTTTAGTATTATTTGTTTACATTTATAAGTAAATTTAATATAAGGCCAATCATAGAAAGTATCATAATATGTTTATAAGGTATATTCTAAGGTATAAGGCTATAAGGTATATTCACATCGCTCAAGATCGCAGTAAAAAAAAGTAAGGTAGAACGGCCTCACGTAATATTTAATACTAGCAGCCGAAAATGGTTATTGTCAACGTAATATTATCACTTCGCACAATGAACAATAAAGTACTTGGGAAATCGTTGTATTGTTATAAAAGTAGTTTCGTTATACTTGAGTAAGTAAAAAGTTCTTTACTTGAAGGAAATTGAAATAGTATGAAGTAACTTCTATAAAACACGCGATGTGTCTGAACTAGAGTGGCGCCTGGATGCCTTGCATTAAACTTGAATGAAACATAGTGCAGTTGGCGATAATTACACTTACCATATCCGGTTGACCTGTTTCGAAAGTTATTACACAGACTATATCATATAGCAAATATACCGGCGTTATCTGTTGTTTATATTAAGGTATACATAGTAGGTATTTTCAAAGCGTCTCTGATTAATATTTCATCGAATATCGAGACAATATAACTAAAGGTTCACGTATAACCTCGTTTGTTGTTACACAACTGAGCGTTTCTAAGGAATTTGTATGGCGCCCCACCTTTTTGAGGAATCAGTTTCCTGCAGAGGTATTTCCAAACCAATACGGCTTGGGAGTTTAAAAAAGAGTTTACATATCCCTTAAATGCCAGTAACGATCGCTCGACCTTATCCGAGGTGAGCCTTCTGCTCGTTTGCATCTGTTTACATAAAAAAATAATTACACGAGTTACGTTGGGAGATGAGTGAAGTCTTAAAAAAACTTTTTAAGACAACCGAACATTACAACAAGTGACTTACAACTGCTCAAGAAATACAATGTTTAATATTAAATAGTATGGTGCGGAGGTCCGCGGGGAGCGCGACTGCTACGGGGAATACATTCTCATAAATTACGTTTGATATAAACACTTTTAAAGGTGTAACGGTTTCAGCGGTACTTTAGACTAACATTACCATTGTGCGTTCTCTGAACTAATAAGGAATCATTTTAATATAACAAGTTATTCTTGGGATGCGGGATGTTATGATGATGTAACTCACGATTAGATAAATTATACGCAAGTAAAATTTTAAATACTTATTTGGACAAGCATCACGTCTCAGTAACGAAAATGTTCAATAAAATCAGGGCGTATTATAACGTGTCCACCCCAAATGTTCCAAATTTAAATAACATCTTATATTACATTTTAAATCAGCGTTCCATATTTAAACCTGCTTTGTAAACGCGGCAGACAACACCTGCTGTTCGTTATGATTGAGTTTATTCTATATGAACAAAGTAATTTATTTATTATTAATCTTACCCTTAAATTGTTAACTTTAATAAAAGTTTATTAAAGAAACTTGTATATAATTTTTGTATATTGCTTCAGTATTTTTTGCTGGGCGATACCAAGTCGTATTACATAAATAAATTTAAAATGAGAACGATGCTCTTGTTTGGCCTCAATGTTAAATGATTACTGAGCTGTTGCAACATAGATACCTCTAACAAATAATAATTAGGGACCCCTTAACAACTCTTTGTACCACATTTAAAAGTCTATATGGAAAACATAATTGAATTACATATTACATATTAAATCTCAAGAGTAGCTAAGTGGTTTTATACCACGAATCGAGAGGTTTGAATCCTGGGCGAACATTTATAATTTAATTTATAATGTATTCATTCTTGACAGTAGCAAGGTCAGTGTTTTTACAATGTCGCACCCGTAGAAGAGCCATGCTGAAGCATTTGCTGACCAATTGGGCCGGCTCGTACGAAGTAATACCTCGGACTCACAAAATACTTACGTGTAACGTTACTTGTACTGTTTCGCTGAGTGAGTGAGGAGGTTGGAAGCCTCTAAAATTAAGTCGATTAAGCGGTGTAAAAAGCCGACATCACAACCAAAGCTCGGAATCTGCCGCGGTTGTCCATGGGCGGCGGTGTTCTCTTACCATGTTGGAGATCATTACTCCGTTGTTCGCTATAGTTCAAATTTAATTGAATTTGGACTAAGCGAGTACGAGTATTAAAAATAGTACTATTATTATTTTTTAGTATAGTACTTCCACCCACGAGGTGGACAGACGACCTTATAAAGGTCGCCGGAAGATGCTGGATGCAGGTCGCCTCCGACAGGTATGGACATATACATGGAGGTACAAGGGGAAGGCCTATGTCCAGTAGTAGACGTCTTACGGCTGAAATGATGAGCACTAGTATTAATTATTTAATTATTGTTACAGGTAACCGTCACTGGCATTGATTTCTCGCTGCCGTATAAAAATATATGCAGGTAAACAAGGCCTCCGCTAAACCTATTAGACGAGATGCCGTAGATACGAAACGGAAAAAAATTAAATCTCATTAGCTTAACCGCGAGTTGAGATCCGTCAACTTTTATGATTTGATGGGTTTTTAAAAAACTTTTTGAAAATCTGAAAGAATATACGACGTCGCAGTGCGAACCTTATGTTTTACATCTCATTCATACAAATCGGTCTACTGACGGCGAGATAAGAGTGACAAAAAGAATGTATCTATTTATAAAAGGCCGGCAAGGTAACCGTGGCCAGTGTGGTCATGGGCGGTAGACCGTGTATCCTAGGAGAGCCTCCTCGTTTGCCATCGTTTACAAAAAATATACAAATCAAAATACGTCCTTTTCGGTTTTTTCAAAGGCTTTTTAAATAAGTTTCTGTACGCTCCACACATTGTTTTGAAATTCGTTAAAATATAGTATATAGTAATGATATTCATATCACATAATAAAAGCCTTTTCTTACTACTAAACATTGGGGGTTTTTTGTTAGTTTTCCAGCTGCAAGAAGCTGGGTTGGTTTTTTCTGATTGTTATTTCTTTACCTTGCGCTAGTCGTGGTAAAACCCACTAGCGGCGAGCTGCCCCGCCCGCCACTTGGTCCGCCTTAAGTTGCACAGTTCGTATGGCATACACAGAGAGATAGTCATTCGATTTTTTTTAATAATGTTATTTCTTAATTAGAAATAGAAATATGTATGGATCGCATGTTAACCTAGTAAATGTTTGACATTAGTGTGATAATCTAGCTAATTTTTCAACGACCCTGGTTAAGCCATACGCCATGGCGGCTTTTGTAGGCCATGTGCTATAATTTGAAAATGTTTTAACCTCCATGTAACAATGTAGTCATACTAAAATCATCAAATAATAAATATTCTCAAATGTGAAATGTATTTGTCGTCACCTGGTTGAATCCGCTATTTGATAGAATGACTAGCGCGTTCATTGAATGACGACATTTAGTTGAATGACTAAAGGACAACTCGTCAAATTGTTAAATGTTACGTTCAACGTCTTCACTGAACGTCATTTAGGTTAGGTTAGGTTAGCAATTGTTAAATCCATGCTGTTACACTATCTTGTTACGAAAGTCACTTTAAAGTAAAATCAATCAAAAAAATATGAACACAGAGCTATCAGCTGTGCGAACTGTTGGACGCCATATTTGTCTCGATTAGTAATAACGCCGCAGTGGGAAAAAACATTAACTAAATTACAATCAATTGGCAGATTTACCTGCGCTCTGTTTAGGGCGCAACAAACCTCTAACTAGTTGGACGGATCCAACTAGAAGACTGCGACATATTCCTAACATCTTAACAGTTAATACCTATTGGAATGAATTGCAAGGAAAAACAGCGAATCCATGTATTAACCTTGAATTAAACGAATGAGCTTGTGGTTATTAATTAAAATCTTTTGTTCTCTTCCATACCGTTAGCAAAATTTGCATGAACAGATTAATATTCATATTAATACTTGGTGGATTTTAAGAGCCCGTGAGCATCTAAATATTCTTTGTGCTTAAAATGAAGCAGTGACGAGTTTTTGTTGTAAAATGTGAGGCTCTGTCAATCAATCAAGTATAGTGCACTAACATGGTGGCACGTTCTTCTTTCAGCGTGGCCAATCACTAAACTAATGCATGCAGCTCAACACTAACAGGCTATGGCGACACAAGCTGATAAGCGTTTTCATCAGTTGGTAAGTTCGCTGCTAAAGTCCTACATTACACCTTCATCATCAGCCCATCAAGTCCTCTGCTGGATATAGGCCTCCCCCAAAGACGACCTGTTACGATCTTGAGCGATCTGGGTCCAGCGGTCGCCCGCGACCTTCGTGAGATCGTCTTTCCATAGCGCGGCGGCGTCCCACTCTTCGCTTTCCGGTACGCGGTCACATCAGGCTTGAGGGGGCAGGTTTGACACAAACAGCGAAATAACACAAGGGGAGAGAGTGTCTAGTAAGATATCACATGTATTAATTTTTATTTCAAACACTTTGTAATTTTATATAGGTATATTCTATGTTAATTAATAAAATATCGTGATTTTAATACGTGCGAATTTTAAAAGCGTTATACCTGAATTTAAAGATAATATTCGGGAAATTTTAAGACTCTTTGCAGGTAGTAAAAAGTCAAGTGATGTTGGATGGGTGAGGAGGTGGAGGGTAGTCGTAAATCTCAGTAAATATCACAAAAGGGGAAGGGTGGTCAATAATTGCTAAATAAAAGATCACGTGATTAATGAATGGCCCGTCTGAACATATTATCAAAAAATATAATCTTTCGTACAAACTGACCAAATAAATATGCAATATATGCTCCCACGGGTTTAGACTTAGAATGTAAGAACATTCACTCTTCCGAAAGCCACCTATTTATAAATTTATACCGAGATTCAAATCCCGTGACATTACGGTAGATTACAAGACCGCTCGTCCATTCAATAATTAAGTATATGAGCCTCGATGTGACATTGATTGGAATGTATATGGCGTTCTACGCGAAACGTATCAATGATCTGTACTTTTTTATGTCTCTGTCGATTTTCCCTTTTTTTATTGTTTTTTTTAAGTCTCTAGTCTTCGTCTCATCCATGTTATTCTCAAATGTTTAAACTAATGATTGGCTATGTATTTTGGTTTCGGTTTTAACTGAAGGTAGCATGTGGGTTGCTTAATATGCATGTATACTAAATAAAGCAATAAATTGTGATATGTATATGGTATGATTAATACGATGTGAATATTTTATTTAATTTGCGATTTAAAAACAAAATCTATCTTAGTCATAGTTTATTTTTGTCTTCAATTATTACTTGTGTTAATTAAATACAGTTAAATACTTTGTTAGTACTCAAACTTATGTCTTATATATCTTGGTAAGAAGTAGGAGTACCTACCACTCCAAAGTTCCATGCGTTATAGGAAAATTGAAGGCTATATATAGACTGTTAAGACTACTTTGGCCAACAGTGAGTTAGTCTTTCCCAAAAAATGACTTTATTTATCGCGAATAGAAAACAAGGATTTGTATACACATACTCTATGTTGTGTACATACAAATCCTTGTAACAATGAAGCATACGCAGATGCACTAATTGCGCCGGCTCGTTCGAACTGATACCACGAGCTCACAGAATACTCAGCGTGAAATTATAATTGTACTTACTTGAAACGTTGCTTCTACTGTGTTTCCCTGAATGAGTGAGCCGACAATACAACGAATTCGCATTCTCTGGCGCGGGTTTCCATAGGCGGCGGTGTTCTCTTAGAATAAAGAAGACCCACCAGCTCCTTTGTCCGCTATACTGTAAAATAGATGACAGTGATTCATTTTATAAAGTTTATTTTAATTGACGTAATTAATCGTGTTTGTTGGTAGATGCATTTATTGTTTAATATTTTGTTAGTTTTCAAGCATTATTACTATTGAATAACGGGTATTGGAGTAGATGGGCTTCTATAGTAAGAGATAATTGCCGCCAATGGTCATGTGTTGCTGGCTTATTACGCCGCTTGAGCGGTATAATTTCACTGGCCACTGATATTTTCACTCATTCAACGAAAGACAGTACACGTACTGTTTTACGTATGTTAATATTCTAATATCCATATCGTAAATAAACATTCAATTGCATGTTCATAATGAAAATGGTGCTTATTTTAGTTTAAACAGTCATACCTACACGATGACGTCATCGAATATGTTTACAATGACTATATACGTCTGTGTCAAGAAATATGCCGCTCGACAAATATTCCAATGACATAAATAATGCGTTACTTTTTTTTTGTTCTATAGCGTGCAACGGAGTAGGTGGGTCTCCTATATGGTAAAAGAATACCGCCGCCCATGAACAACTGCGCCACAGTTTAAGGCCTCTGATATCCTCACTCACTCTTCTAAACATACAAGTACCGTTTCACGCTGAGTATTCTGTGAGCCCGTGGTATCATTTCGAACGAGCCGGCTTAATTAGTTTGCCAGTATATTTCAGCATGGCTCTACCACGGATGCGACAATATTAAGACACTTGCTCGATTGTCAAGCTCTTCCAGAGACCGAATAAATTAAAAATTAAATTATAATTGTCCGGACTGGGATTGGAACCCGATGCCTCTCGCTTCATGGTGCACTTTTATAACCACTAAGCTACGAGGCTCTCACGCTACACTTTATCATGAAATGTACGTTTTTTTTAAATCACTTATCTCACAGAGTTTGAAAGCCTTACAGTTGTTTGATTTCCTTCATATACATTGACGAAACAATTTTTTACGCTGATGCAATCAAGGTAAAATAACGTTTTAGTAGAATTTAGTGGACTTTCCTGCTAGTGATTTTTCTACCAACCTTCAAGCAAAAAGCAGGGAATGTTCTGAGATGCTGTTTGGTTAATACCTGCAGCTGAATTTCACTATCGAGCATCGAGGCAGAATCAACCTCATCATAATTTCAGGCGTAAGACGTCCACTGTTGGACATAGAATACGAATAGCCAATACACCTTGGGGATATTAGAAAAAGCATACCTGTTTCTAAAAGGCCGGCAACGAACCCGCTGCCCAGAAGGGGTTGGGGTGGTGCATGGGCGGAGGACCGCTTGACCTAGGCGAGCCCCTGCTTGTTTGCCTTTTGGTTTTTAAATGTATAAAAAAGGTTTTGATTGTTCCATGTCCTTACGACGGTTTCATATTTTTATAGACATTTTCAATTTAAAGAAATAAAAATGAAAGAAATAAAAAGAAATGTACTCATCTGCTTATAGTTCGGGTTATAAGACTACATACGTGGGAGAGCCATGCTGAAGCATATGCTGACGCACTAATTAGGCCGGTTCATCTGAAGTTACCACGGGCTCACAGAATACTCAGCGTGAAACGGTACTTTGCTGTGTTTCGCAGAGTGAGTGACTATATCGGAGACCGCTAAAAGTGCCGCTTAAACGGCGAAAAAAGCCGGCAACGCAGTTAAAGCGCGGGTTATGGCGTAGTTGTCCATGGGCGAAAGTTTTCTCGTACCATATAGGAGACCCACCTACTCCTTTGTCCGCTTTACCATAGAAAATATCAATATCATTTTATGTTTCAAGATTAGGACAGAGTCGATATATACGATACTTAATATAATCTTATCTGTTAAAAGAATTGGCTGTTAAAACTACTTTGTTTACGTTTCATTAAAATTATCGCAAGCCGTGAATTGCCTAAGTGTTCTTCACAAGAAAGTGCTGTAGTAAGCTTTTCTCGCCTTTGTTTGATCTGAAAACTCTTAGCCCATTTTATGAAGTTTCAAATTGCCCTTTTAAATGAAAAGTTTTTCATTCAACTTTCAGTTTGAAGAGAGAGAACAATATTGCATCCATTAAAATTATTAAAGTGTTTATTGTATGTATTGTACCCCCCTGGTTACATCACTTATAAATTGACAACTTTTTAATGAAATTTACAAACTTACAAACTAATTGTATTTTTAACGCAGCAGGTGGGTATTTACGCCGCTTGAACGACACTTTTAAGGGCCTCTGATCACTATGCGAAACACAGTACAAGTACCGTTTCACGCTGAGTATTCTGTGGTATCCTCGTAATTAAAAGAAAATAATACCATTGCCGGTTCGGGGTGTAGTTTCGCTAGTAAGATAAAGCAGTAGCCCAAAAAGCTACCAGAACCAATGTTACATTTAAGGGAACAACGGAGCAGGTGCGTCTCTTACCTAGGTAAGAGAGATTAACACCACCGCCCATGGACAAGCGCCCCACCGTCCGCGTTTGTCAGGATTTATATTTGGTTGACTTGTACCTAAATGGTTACAATCAAATTTATTTGATAAAACATTGTGTGTACTTGAAATTGCTTGCATTTAGTTATTTATAATTAGTTAGACAAATCAAACATTTTAGATTTTATGAATGTTTTAAACTTATCATTTGAATAGCTTCAAATGAGGACACTTTCAAACGAGTTTTTAAGTGAATCGCTTAATTGTTTGACAGAGAACGAACACTTATGCATTCAGAATCATTTATTTTTTAAAAATATTAATACTTTGTTTAAAGCGAACATTAAAAATGTCATCACAATTCTACTGCTCCCCTCCTATTTGTAGGCATAAAATAGAAGCGCAGTCTCTATTTTAAGACTTGAAACACCACGCGATTTGAACTCTCCAGGTTCCTGGTATTTATATCTCGAAAACCATAGAATGTAAATAAAATCGGATTTCAAACACGTGTTAGTAGGCTATGCAGGCGCCTTGTGTGTTTTGCTTTGTACACAATGCTTTATGATATCTTATGAATCATTTTTTATAGTATAGCTGACAACGGAGTGGGTTGGTCTCCTATATGTTAAGAGTAAACCGTCGCCTATGGACAACCGCGCCACACTGCGCATTGGTTGTGTTGTCGGTTTTTTGTGGCCTATTTAAGGGCCTCAATATCTTCCCACACTCAGCAGTACACGGTAGAAGCGCCGTTTTAAGTACAACTACCATTTCATGCTGAGAATTCTGTGTTATTTACAATTCGCGATTGTAATTTTCCAATGAATACAAGAGAAACTCGTTAAGTCATACTAGATTAGTTGAAACCCTTCAAAATCGAAAAACCTTCGTTACACGAAATCTCAATCTACTTAGTTGAAATAATCAGAGTCCCTTCAAGCCATTCTGATAGATATTTACCCTCCCTAACACGAAAACTTAAATTGTCTCTGTATCTCGGATACAGCTTTATTTTACACCATTTACAAGGTTTTTCAGACTTTACGCCGACTGTTAATACACAAATGTCTCTTAGGAAGCATTTATGAGAATATAATGATAGAATTATCATTAATGAATCACGATTCACGGTAACACGTGTTTGCTGGCTTTTGTGTTCGGTTATTCATTTCATTAGTTTTGATTTTATTTGACTTTTTATTTACCTCTCTAACAGAAAATTTATAAGTGTTAATCTTAACTTCTTTATGTCGAATCCAATTCCATCTCTATATATAAATTTTCTAACTGGAATTTTTTGGCATCTCCCTTAGTGTATGACTTTCTGATTCTATTATATAAATTATTTACCAGCTGAATTGCTGAGAGATTATTCTTATGATAGGAGAGCCTTCTGATCGCTTCCCGATTTTCTTAAAAAAGCCTGAAATCATAGCTACATAAAGTAACAAGTATTTAATTATTAAACTGTTTTCAATGGTTTATTTTAGTTTTGACAGATCACGCACAAAGTTTTACAATAATTTATCATTAACAATGCAGTTATAAAATATAAATTAATTCTATAAAAAATTGTTAATAAATAAAATTGTTTGTTACTATTTGATTAAGCAGTCAGGTTGTCAAAAGTAATATAAACCATTGGAAACATTATAGTCATCAATTTTTTTTTATTATAATATAGCGGACAACGGAGCAGGTGGGGGTCTCTTATGTGGTAAGAGAAAATCGTCGCCCATGGACAACCGTGCCACAGTCAGCACATTGGTTGTGTTGCCGGCTTTTTATGCCACTTAAGAGGTATTTTAAGGGCCTCCGATATCCTCGCCCACTCTGCGAAACACAGTTCAAGTACCGTTTCATGCTGAGTATCCTAGAACCCGTGGTATCACTTCATCATAATAGAATTATTAAAATATTAATGTCTAAACTATATTATGTCATAAATATTAAAGCTGTGTGCTGTTGAATTTGTTGCTACATAAGCAAATATTTGTGATAGGTATATTGTTAAACTATAATTATTTTATATACTTTAATTGTTTTTTCAGTCTTTGGCGATACAGAAAGCGATAAATTCGATCGAGACACCAGTTAAAGAGAAACATGTACGCAGTACGATCATCGGTACATTTCAGGAGCAAAGTGCCTCCACATATTGGGTGAGTATGGTGCTTAAATATTTGTACATATTCACGTCTCTTGCAGCAGCGATCCGCAATTTATTTCAGTCATGGACCCCTACGAAGGACAGTTTTCACGAATTACTTAATAAAATAAACAGCAAAAAACATCACATTAGGTATATATTTTAGTTATTTTTATATATGGTCAAGAGATAGCAACATGGGACCCTAAACATGTACTCTCGGATCACCATAAATGAACTCGCGGACCCCCGGCAGTCCAAAGACCACATGTTGTAAAACACAATCTTAATAGGATTACATGTTTAAAAACCCCTACTATAAAACATGAAATTGTATGGAGTGTCTTTATCTGTTCCTCTGGCAGAACAGTAAAAATGTAACAATGGCAACAGCCATTGGTACATTTTTACTGTTCTAGTAGTGTGTTCACTAGCGGCACAGCAGGATCTGGGGGTGTCTAATTGTCTCCTGCTATTTCGCTATCATCATAAAAATAAACAATATTACCATTGCTTTTGGTTTTGTTTTTACGTTATTAGAGAACAATATAAAGTATCTCTATTCAGTTGGATATCTGGTTTCTATTCAACACATCACAAAATTGATGTATCCAGTTTCACTATCGATGAAATGTACATACTATGTCTTGAACGAACTTATCTCGTTTTAAAGAAAATAAATTCTAACGTACAGATTATTTAAAACGTATTATATTTTTTTATAGTATATGGGAGCAGGTGGGTCTCCTATTTGATAAGAGAACACTGCCGCCCATGGACAACCGCGCCACACTCCGCGCATTGGTTGCGTTGCCGGGTTTTAACGCCGCTTAATCGGCACATTTAAGAGCCTCCGATATCCTCACACACTCTGCGAAACACAGTACAAATACAGTTTCACACTGAGTATTCTGTGAATCCGTGATATTACTTTGGACAATTTGTCCGTCAGCATATCTTTCAGCAAGGGTTTCCCACGGGTGAAAATTGTGATAATAATGACAACATTTAGTTTTAATTCACATTTCAATCCGCTAAATGACTAATTTAAAATAAATATTTCTTAATCAACAAATGTTTCTCAGATGGTGGCAGTGCGTCAGCCAATCCAAGACAATCGCATCGTGGCGTGGAAATTCTGTCATGTGACGCATAAATTGCTGCGCGAAGGTCACCCAGCGTGCCTCGATGACTCGCAGCGGCATATTACCATGATAGAGAACTTGGGCAAGCTATGGGTAAGATATCTTTCGAATAATATCACTATAATCTGATAAATAGGGTAAAACTTTCCTATTTAACACGTCCATTGGATGCTATACAAAATTATAGTGCCTGGAGAGGTATTTCGAAATCATTATTTCTAGGGAACCATAAAAAAGTCCGCCTGTTTCGCTCAGTGAGTGAGTACATCGGAGGCCTTTGAAAATGCCGCTCAAGTTGCTTAAAACGCCTGCAACATAACCAATTCGCGGACTGTGGCGTGGTTATCCTTGGGCGGCTCTTAGCATATAGGAGACCCACCTGCTCCTTTGTCCGCTATACCATAAAAAATACATGTACATTGGATGCTGTACCAAATTATAGTCACAGCGTCAGCTACTTGAAGTGATATTTCCAAATATTTAACACTTGGGAATCTTCACAAAAATACTTATCTCTTGAAGCCAGTAAAGCACCTGCGGCCCAGGTTTGGTGTCAATGGACCGCCTTATCGTAAATCCTAGAATTAATTAATTAAATTAACCAACTATCACTACTAAACATATTTGTGTGAATTTCATTAGAACAATCTTACCACGTGATTATATAAGCGGAAGTTGCATAAATCTTACTTCATTTGAATTTGTTTTATTATACTAACTAGCGACCCGTTACATGTTTTGTTATTTAAAAAGCTAAAATTTGACAGTTAAATCACAAACGGAGAACCGCTCGACCGGTATGTGCAAACTTTACGTAACGCATACTAAAAAATTCATACAAGGCCTAAACATTTGGATAAGTGAGGCCGTTATTAATTTAAAAATTTACAACGAAAGATGGCATTGATTTTTATATAGTAAATATAGAATTAGCGGCAAGATTGTATAAAATATAACTTAACCAATATTCATTGGATTGAAAGCAAATCTTATGTGAACAGATGCACCTCCGTGAGGGCTACGGCAAACTCATCCGGCTCTACTGCGTCCTGCTCATGAGCAAGCTGAAGTTCCACGCTCGTAACCCTCAATTCCCCGGGAACCTGAGTCTGACTGCAGAGGAATTGGATGCGATAGCCGAGAACGATGTTAATAACTAGTTAGTGATTTTTATATATTCGACGATCAGTGAATGTTATATACACAAAAAACAGTGACTAACTTGTATGGCTAACATAACAATAAATGAAAAATTATATATTTTCTTAAGAAACGAAATCTATTTCAGTGGGATCTCGATAACTCGAATGTTATGGACGATGCTAAAATATTTGAGTTAACAGGAATTTCGATGTACAAGGTTTTTTTCACCCGTGGGAGAGCTATGCTGAAGCACATTCGGACGCACTTATTGGGCCGGCTCGTCTGAAGTTATATCACGGGCTCACAGAATACTCAACGTGAAACGGTACTTGTACTGTGATTCGCTGAGTGAGTGAGGATATCGAAGGCCCTTAAAATACCGCTTCAGTGGCGTAAAAAGCCGGCAACACAACCAATGCGTGTATGGCGTGGTTGTCCATAGGCGGTGGTATTCTCTTACCATATAGAAGAGCCACCTGCGTTGTCCGTTATACTATATAAAAAAAGTTGAAACATCGAACCGAATATCCTCAAGTTGGTTGTTGCTTTGCCTTCTTTATTTGATATTAAGGGTTCAAAATCAGCTGGATCAGCATGTTCAAGCTCATTTTTCCTCAACTATATTCTGATTTGAATATTATTGCTTACTTTCGCAGAAGTCCAAGTAAGACGCCACAATATTTTACTATCTACAACTTACGGAGTCTCGTTTTTGATATTTGAACACCTTATAGGGAAATAACATTTTGTTGGAGTTACAAAGTCTAATTAAATCGAGATACGGCGTCTTAAGACGTTCTGCGGAAGGTATAGCATTTTTTTGACTTGAGGATTTCGACTAAGAGGTGCGAGTTAACGAGATTCCACTGTATTTATATTTATATGATGTGTTTTTTCTGCACTGACACTAGTAATGTTGTAGTCAAATAAAACCATAATTGCGTTGTTCGAAAAGAGAAACAACATTTACAGCTCTTTATTTCACTTATTATATTACAGTTCTCAGTTTCATACGTCAGTCCAATCATACGATATAGAGTAAGAATTTAAAACTAAAAAAAATACCTACCTATACGAATATATATTGAATATCTTATATAAAATATAATTAAATTAATATATTAACTAAATTATTAGCTTTATTTACATTTATTTACTCAATACTATATTATTCAATTTAAAATCTCGTTCCGTGCATTGTAATTAATAATTCCTGTCAATTGCTATAAAGTAAAAATATAGATAAGTATAGAGATATATTTAATATGATTTGCTGGATTCGTCGCTAATTTTGTTTTGATTCCTCCGAAATTCAAAAAGGAATTTGATATTCAAGGTAAATACGTTAAAGTTAGATAGTCGTTTTACCATTTTCTTGTTTATTTTCAGTTTTCAATTGTGTGTCGAGTTATTTGACTACATGGATGAGATTCTTAATTTGCAAGCTGCAGGTGAGATTCAAATTATATTTGGATGATTTATTTATTTCAAATATCCATCAATTAAATCTCAATCATCTAATTTGCTATGGTGATTTGGCAGCAGTGACAGAATAAGAAAAAGCAGGTTTGACATATGCCGCCATAGCAAAATGACCGCCACAGATTATTAACATCGACACGCTCTATTTGAAAGATCCTATACTTTTTTCTTACAACGAATCTTAAAGATATTGAATAAAACATTATAATTACTTAATTACTTACTTTACTTACTAACTTAATTACTTAATGATTTCGCACCCGTGGGAGAGCCATGCTGAATCATAAGCTGACGCACAAATTGGGCTGGTACCGTCCGAAGTGATACCACGGGCTCGCAGAATGCTCAGCGTGAAACGGTACTTGTACGGTGTTTCGCAGAGTGAGGGTATTGGGGGCCCTTAAAAGTGCCGCCTAAGCGGCGTAAAAAGCCGGC
>DWCF01004687.1:0-15777 GCA_018230265.1 Delias oraia | reverse complement strand
TATTAAAATTTAGTCTAGTTTTGTATAATCTCAGCCGTGAATCTACTTAACAATTTCAAATCAGGTTACCAAAACTGTATAACAGCCATAATGCCGAAACCACAAATTTATCGAAAAAATAATGCCAATCTGATTACAAATCTAGCAGAAACCTTCGCATGATTAAAAGTTGTTTATCTCTCATAATCTAAATGAAACAGAAATTAAACATTAAATTTCCCGAGTGCACGTCAAAATGGCGTCCATGTTATAAATCTAAGTGGCATACTATTCACAGATAACACGCTGTCGGCCTTTCTCAAACAATTTACAATTATGAGAATGTTACAAGACAACAGCATGTATATTTAACTATATCGTACCGTTTCGTTTAGCACAATAGTTTAATCCGAACCTTCATTAATGAACATTTATTATCAAACTCGAACCTTTGCAACTACTATATCGTCATCATCATCATTTCAGCCGTAGGAAGTCCACTGCTGGACATAGGCCTCCCCTTTAGACCTCTACCTACCCTACCTATTTCTTTCGGCGACCTTTATAAGCTTGTCTGTCCATCTTGTGAGTGGACGTCCCACGCTGCGCTTGCCGGTCCGTGGCCTCCACTCTAACATTTTTCGGCCCTATCGGCCATCCGTTCTGCGTGCGATGTGGCTTGCCCATTGCCACTTCATTTTGCTAATTCGGTAGGCTATGTCGGTAACTAATAACTACTTTATAATATATGTAAAAACGGTTGTATTGTGTAGCTGTTAAGCCCACCTGTCTTAAAAATGACAATTGTCATAATTTGCGACATGTCAAATATGTGTATGTATATTTGTAGTCATAACTAAGGATTCACGAGTGTTTTCTGGAATATGATAACGTGGAGCACATTGTGTTCCAGTGTCTAAAAATTAATCTTCCTTTGTCTAATTTCCTTCCCCTCTCGACATCTCTCATCCTACTTCCTCAAAATGTATTATTTTTCTTTTATTTTGTCCCTTAATTAATTTTAATTTTTGTAAAATTTTACGCATGAATATATTTTACATTCTTTTATTATTTTACATTCTTTTATTATTTTACATTCCTGTTTATACTTATATTGTGTTCTATATATATATCTATATACTATATATTGTGTTCTGGCCTTGGTTAAAATGTTGGCTCATGATTATAAGTTGTATCTTGCTTTGAACTTTATTTATATCCCTGCCCGGTTCTCTGTCGTTATTTTTCTAAATAACATTATACTGACACTGGTAAAATCACTATTTATAGAAGAAAAAAAAATAAGAAATATCTTCAATGATACATTCATGACTATATTAAAAAACATTTAACATTGAAATGTATGTAAATATTGATAAAATATGTCAAAACCGCTTAGATCAGGGGCAGCTCGAATAAACTTACTCTCCGATAAAATATTAATTTTAATCAAATGTGAACCCCAATATCTCAAAACCATGCGCTCAATGGGAATTTCCACAGTGAATCAAATATTAAATGTAAATAAGTAGGTTCTAGTTGTAGATAATTTTAATGCAATATTGAGGTACAAAGTAATAACCGTATACTCAACATGTAAATCAACAAAGACTTAGAAGGAGCGACTTGAAGCATCTCAACACTCACATAACTTTAGCCGTAGTTCACAAGACTATCCATGTCTCATCGGAACGTCACATATTACATCAGCGACCCTTAAAGTACAAAGGTTTAACGACAGAACTTAGCTGAACTTATGCACGAGTAACTGAAACTATCCTGTAATATTACGCAAATAGTTATATCGGGTAATCACGATGCAGAATGGCATGTTAGTTTAATACATATATTTATAATCCTTTTTTTATTACATAGAAGACAACGAAGCAGGTGGGTAATGAAAAAAAACACTTTTAGGTGCTCTTGATGACTTTTATGTACTTTAAATGAACTCTTATATGGTAATGAGCACTGCCGCCCATGAACAACCGCGCTACACTCCGCGCATTGGTTGTGTTGCCGGCTTTTTACGCCGCTTAAGCGACACTTTCAAGGGCCTACGATATCCTCACTCATACTGCAAAACATAGTATACGTACCGTTTAACGCTAAGTATTCTCTCAACATTTAATATCTTCTAAAGTATTTAAAATTTATTTCTCACATCTCTGAAGGTTTTTTGTTTGAGGACGGTTTGGGAGATAGGAAAAGAAGTCAAAATAACGATACTGGAGCCACTGGAGCCAACTTATTGCAGCATTTCAACTATCATATATATTCGTAGTTACGCATACTATACATACTATAGTCTAGTATGCATAATATAAATACATTTTTTGTTAAACATATCTTCTATAATGTAACATATATACTCCAACTATACAAGTAACAATATCTACAAATATATCTTTATTTCACAAAGGACTATACGGACACATGTGAATAACTTTAAAACTCGCAGACTTTGCACGAACGCGCCTACAACTAAGGAAAACAAAAACAAAAACTCAGCTGGGTTTTTTTTCTCGTGTTTACAAACGTTTGTACAATAATAAATTCTATCTTTTCCCTATAATAATTATACAATACATTTAATTAGTATAACTAATAAATATATGTGACCAATGAGATATGGATCTGAAAGTTTAAATATGAAATATGGATCTGAAAGTTTAAATATGAAATATGGATCTGAAAGTTTAAATAAGAAATACATTACTTTATTTGTCTTTCTACCTGTCATTGTAAACCATCGCACAATAATTTTCTTGCCATTAGTGTAGCCATTTGACATATTATCAGCCTTATCTTATTACTACCGTAAGTACTCTTCAAGTTTTTAAGTGCTATTTTAGGTTTTGGTTATATTTGGTTATAGGTTTTATATTTTGGCAATTTATTCAGATGAAAACCACAAAGTAACACATTAGACATAATACTTTTTATTTCACGGCCCAGAAACCGCTTCTATTATTTTACATTGAAATCCTTGTATCGAGCGGTTACTCGTGAAGCACGAGTGCTCTTGGGTGATCAAGAAAATTCATACAATAACCACACTTTAGGTCGACAACCGATCAAGAATGAGGCGTTATAAAGAAAGAAAGAGATGTTGATCCTTTAATAGGTTGTGGGGTCACGTTTCGGCAATGTCAATGTTTATAGTCCATTACAACATAATCCTTCAATGAGTTGTAACCGATAACCCGAAGTGAATTGTGATTTTTATTTAATTTATAAACGATAATTGTAATTTAAAATAGTTACCGCTTTAATATTCGAGAATTTATAAAGGCTATTATTATTAGCTTTTATGGTGACAGCTGGCAAATGCTTTGATTTTTTCCGATATTGTCAAAAATTATTATCACATTTCAACCACTTTACACATAAACTCGATAATTATATACACAGCAAATAATCAATTTTGTAGTTTATATATTACTACAAACAGAAAGACGTACCATTTGTTTTATCATATGAAATGATATTAATATTCTAGCACTTTAACACATGTGTTTCTGTACTCTATAATAAAACTTTCAATGAATATTCGAAAATCATGAAAATTAATGTCTTAAGTTGGTTTCGTGAAAATTCTATTTTATCTGGTAGCTTTAAAGTAACTGCTTTAAAGAATTTACAGTTTGGTGGGTCTCCTATATGGTAAGAGAACACCGCCGCCCATGAACAACCGCGCCATATTCCGAGCATTAGTTGTGTTGCCGGCTTTTTACATCGCTTGAGCGGCACTCCGATATCCTCACTCACTCTGTGAAACACATTACAAGTACCGTTTTACGCTGAGTATTCTGTGAACCCGCGGTATCACTTCGGATGAGCCGGCCCAATCAGTGTAGTAGTACTCTCTCATGGGTAAAAGTAAGAAGTCCCACGGTTCTTATGAAGCTGGTGATGTTATTTACTGTGTGGTTCTTATAAACATATTTAAATAATTTAAAATTTCATCTAAAAATGTTAAGGTACAAAAGATAAAAGATGTAATTTAAAAATATGTAATATGGCACCATCTTGTAGGCCAATAGGATTGACTTACCGAATGAAATTCTAATACAACGTCATTAGGATTCTTTTAGTTTTTATATATTACTAGTTCACACGGCAAACGTTATTTTCCCATATAAATTATGAAAATTAGATATATGCGGTTGCAAGTTTTGTTATAGGCACTATTAAGCTTTACACCTTTTCTTTAGAACTCAATCACATATCTCTAATCTTGAAGGCAGAAAACGTAAGAAACATGATTCGACTGTTCGTCCTTCGACTTACTTTACAAATACTACCATAGAAAATTTCAATTTTTGAATTCATATATAGCCTATGTTACTTATATATAACGTAGCTTTATATTGTAGAAATAATTTTTAAGATTGGTTTAGAAGTTTAGAACGTCAAAAATATATAAAAATTACTTCTTTGTAATATAAACAGTACAGTCCGTCCGTGTCAAAAACATAGTGAGTCATCGTTGTTTATTTTAAATTAGGCAAATAAAATGCTACAAATAAGAAAGTCGAGTTCTTTCTATCATTTTAATTGGCTAATTTAAAATAAACAACGATTCCTCACTATTTTCTCAACGGAACGGATTATAGTAGTTCGGCAACGCTTCTGTGGCTCTGAAAAGGGAAGGAGTGTCCATAGGCGGTGGACTGCTTATCCTAGGTGAGACTCCTGCTCGTTTGCCACCGTCATATAAAAGATAGTCGATTGAAATGATTATAATAAATTATAATTCAATTCATAATTTATTTTGTCTCTTGCAGGGCTTGACATTTGCCGGGCGAGTGTCTTAATACTGTCACACCCGTGGGAGAGCATTGCTGAAGCATATGCTGACGCACAAATTGGGCCGGCTCGTCCGAAATGATACCACGGGCTCGTAAAATACTCATCGTGAAACGGAACTTGTACAGTGTTTCGCAGAGTGATAATGGATATCGAGGCCCTTAAAAATGCCGCTTAAGCAGCGTCGAAAGCCGGCAACACAACCAGTGCGCGGACTGTGGTGCGGTTGTTCATGGGCGGCGGTGTTCTATTACCATTTAGGAGACCCACCTGTTCAGTTGTCCGCTATACTATAAAAAATATATAAGATTACTTTGACAAACGAAACTTTTCGGATAAAAGAATACTAAATCATAGTTAGATTTAAACAGCTGACTTCTATACAATAGAACTAATTGCCAATTAAACCACGTTCTACGTATTTACGTTCCTTTTCACCCGTGTTGTGTATAGGTGGTCAATTAATTTCGCAATCAAAACCCTTCCACGTCGCCATCGTGTCAAATAAATTATCCGTATGTTTAATTTATTAGTATTTGAATCGGGATAAATTTTATGATATTTGAAACCTAACGGTTGAAAATTTATTGCATTTGAAATAAGCTTTTTCTCGAATGCTTTAGCGTAAAGCTTCATGACTATTGAATTTAGTAATCCTAATTAATATTCCAAAAAAATATAATATTTAGGGAATTTGTAAAAATTAATGTTTAATACAAAACCATACAAATTTAACTAAGTTTTTATAAACATATACTGAACTTCAAAGTGATCAATTATCTCTGAGGCTTTGTGGGAATACAAATCCTTCATTCTAAGATGTGAATTATGTTACTGCCTTTTAGCTTTTACTATCTAAAACAGCACTGTATCGATCTGCATTTGTTTTAAATCCCTAAGCAAGCTGGTATAAAACTAAAAGATGAATATTTAGGCTGGATAGCTTGTTTTCATAAAGATCGATTTATTACTTTAAAAAAAGTAATTTATACAGAGAAACCTTACAAGTTTATATATCCTAAAACTTCCTCGTGATTCTTGTTTGTTTGAGTTTTCAGGAAATGCTATGAAACTTAAGTTCAAACATATGAAAAGTTATAAAATCCAGTGATATTCACAATATATATGATATTCTAATTCTATAAACGTTTTGTCCTTTCACGTAGTTTATTCACGAAGCTGCTACCGCTCTCTGCTAACATTTTCACTGATTAAATTCTTCTCCGACAAAGGTTTCTACAAGGATTATTTTTTAATATTATATTTGTATACACGATGAAACTATCAAAGAGCTATTTAAATAACAAAATTATTAAGTCTTATTCAGGTTATAAGGCTTTAGAGAAAAATAAAATCTTATATTAATTCGAACTTCATAGTCTTCATACGTTATGACGTTAATAGTTATATTTCATGTTGTTTATTTTATAAATAAAATATTAAAAATGAATTGCAAATATTTGATTCCAAACATTAAATTAAATCTTGTACTAAAAATAATGATGTAAAAAAAGTAATTATCATAAAGATAATTTTCAACAGAAGTACGGATATCTATACTTATTCAAATTTTCATTTTAACCCGTAAAACTTTGAGATGCGGCATCTCAAAAGTTTTTTAATCTTGAAGAATGGCCTCACAAACTGTTTCTTTGTTTGGGGAACGCTCTTTAAATATACCGCAATATTATTATATAAGTTTCTTCCTTCTCTATAGATAACATAGGAATGAGTATGCTTCTTCTGGGTAACAAAATCATTAATACTTCGATTTATAAGAGTTCACTACGCCCGAAATTGAATACGTACAATATAGGCGTAAGTGTAGGTTTCTGTAACAGCATACAATCATTAATCATTTTTGCATGAGAGTATGAACGGTAATTCTTTGATATTATGTAAAGGAAATAAAGATATAAACGTTACGAGACCCTAGGATCATTTTGACCCGGACGTGGGTCAGCTCGTGATTGATGGAACATGGTTTTAATCGTCGCATGACGGGTGAAAATTTCCTATTCTATATGATAGGTTTACGTAAATTATTTGCGCTATTCCGCTAAATTCTCTATGAATTATCTATGTCGATATATAATGAAAAAGGTATTTATATAGTGAAGATATCGGAGGCCCTTAAAAGTGCCGCTTAAGCGGCGTAAAAAGCCGGCAACACAACCGATGCGCGGACTGTGGCGCGGTTGTTCATGGGCGGCGGTGTTCTCTTATCATATTGGAGACACACCTGCTCCGTTGTCCGCTATACCTACTATAAAAAAAATAAGTTCATTTAATAAAAATGTCAGCATGATTTGCCTACTGAAATTGTATATCATTGTCATAGTTTTTGAGTGAATATATGATAAAAAATAATATTTTACAAGAATTTTCTTCTGTATATTCTATATAGATTTAGTCAAACTTGCCATCAATTTAAAAACATTCCAATACTATTTGAGTTTAATTGTTGCAAGCAAAAATTTCTTTTCTGTGTAACAGAAGAACATATAGGACGCGTAATTTTGAATGATTAGTTGTTGGGAAGAATCCAGGTGCGATAAAGGTGTTACTTTTACCTTTTTAGAGGGTAATAGAAAACTTTTCAATCAAGTACGTACAATCAATCAATCAGCACGGTCATTCGATCCTGGCTGTCTTTCAATAAATTCTTCAGATAGGTAAGGTACTTAAAAGCACTTAGTGGCTTCTATTACTTATATTTTCATTAAATATAGGAAAGTGTAAATTAAATATAAATAAGCTATCCATGCACGTACTGTTAAAAAGTTTTGATATAAAGCAAGTATTATCTAACAATTAATATATAAACGTCAATCGGTGTATAAATCATTTTTTTTATTCTATAGCGGACAATGGAGCAGGTGGGTTTCCTATATGATACGAGAATACCGCCGCCCATGAGCAACCGCGCCAAAGACCGCAAATTGGTTGTGTTGCCGTCTTTTTACATCGATTAAGCGGCACTTTTAAGGGCCTCTGATATCTCACTCTGCGAAACACAGTACAAGTACCGTTTCACGCTGAGTATTATATGAGCCCGTGGCATCACTTCGGACGAGCCGGCCTTATTAATACGTCACCATATGCTTCATCGTGGCTCTCCCACGGGTGTATTTACGGGTTATTGCGAGATAATATCTAAGATATTGTAAATTATACGCTGAAAAGTTCTAAAACAAATACGAATAGTCACCGGCTGTTTATTTCTGTCCGGTCGCAAAGGGGACTCAAAATAGAAAAGTCCACACTCTCTCTTCAGTCTCGTTGCACGCACGCGGAAAACGAACGAAATTAAAACACCACCAAAACATTTGGCTGTGAACGAAACCGTGAAATTAAAGCGCTATTTCGTTAGCGTAAATTGCAGTGTTTATAAGATTAGACGTCCACTTGCTATGATGGTTCAGCTGCAATTGGCGGCCATCTTGTTTTTCGTAATTAATGTGTGTTCCGCTTGTGATCATGATATGGCGGTGTACAAAGTTTCCATGAAGTTTTTATGGAGTGAGGATACTTTTCCAAAAGATTATCCGTTGTATCGACCGAAAGCTCAATGGTCGCCACTTTTCGGTACGTCCGTATTGCATGTGCAGTGGCTTATAAATAGATTTTGTAAATAGGACATTGCGATACATTTACCTTTTTCCTGTTCATATATTAGATAACTTTTATCTTATACGTTTATAACTAATAAGTTATTCATATTATTGTTTCAAATATATAAATATCTTTTCTTATTTATTTCTTCAATGTGTATTAAAAATATGAATATTTTTATCACTAAAAATTTAATATAAATTATTTGATTATTAGTACGCGTAGATTTTATGGTTGGAAGTTACTGTATCCTATTTCTTTTTTCTCTGCAAGTTTAAACATAATATATTGCTATTTAGTAACATTGCGTTTAAAAATATATTTTTCTAAAAATTGGCTCATAAATTTGACAAATAAATAAAATATCATTAGAACAATAGAAAACACAATAGGATGACGGAAATTGGAGAGAGAAAAGTTTTCCTTTTATCTTTCAGCTAAGTGACATTTTGTGGGCTCTCTTCAATCAGATAAAGATATATTTATTTGTCCTCAACAACCTTTTAGACAAAGGAAATGACTGTTATCGCCCCTTTTTTCTTAATATGCTTCAACTTTTATCTTTGATCGAACATTTCTCAATAAATATGATGAATATTTTATTCTGTCATGTTTATGAAACATGTTTATAAAACATATTTTTGAAACATATATTCAATTTTTATTTAAAATATTTAAAAAACTTTATTATTTATTATTTATTTATTGTGGTCTATTATTATAAAAGATGATAACACTTCGAGAGATCAAAAAATAATCAAAAGCGAAGCCAAAAATGAATCTTTAGTACTCAAATTAACGAAAACACGTGTTTACTCTGAGAACAGATATTGATATAAACATATTATTTAATATTATATAGCGGATAAGGGAGGAGGTGGGTTTCCTATATGGTAAGAGAACATCGCCACCCATAAACAACCGCACCACAGTCCGCGCATGGTTGTGTTCCCACTCTATAGACGTAATGTTTTTAAATTATTTTGCTTTATTTCAGGACAATCGCATAATTCCTCTCACAGTATTTACCGTGTTGGTGAAGTAGCTCCAGAAATCGTTCGCAACTTCGCTCAATATGGAAAAATTGAGGCTCTTGTGGAAGATGGGGATGACAATCCCAAGGTGTACGATCAGTTCTCAACGCCAGCGGTTGGTAATGGAATAGGAGAAACTGAAAACATTGTGTTTTTAGATCATGCTTACACGATGGTGCGTATCATTGCTAAGTATGTTTATATAAAGTATATTAATTAATTTTATAAGAATTGCAATTTTTATTAAATTGTGTGATACGTAATGTTTTATTTGTATAGTTTTCTTTACACGTAATCACCTCGTTCTCAAACACTGCGGGGCCGGCTCGTCCGAAATGATACCACGGGCTCACCGAATACTCAGCTAGAAACACTACTTGTAATGTGTTTCGCAGAGTGAGCGAAGATATCGGAGGCCCTTAAAAAGTGTCGCTTAAGCGGTGTAAAAAACCGACAACACAACCAATACGCGGAATGTGGCGCGGTTGTTCATGGGCAGCGGTATTCTCTTACCATATAGGAGACCCACCTGCTCCATTGTCCGCTGTAGAATATCTAAAACATTTTAATCGTTATAGGACCATTCTTACGAGGATGGTGTATGGATGATAACTAATAATCTTTTTGGGAAAACAGCATTAAAGGATTATTTGTTATATAAACTTGATTTACATATCCTTAAACTAGTTTCTAATATTCATATATGTACAAATTTATATATTAACCTATTACATTAAGTCTAATGTCCGTTTAGGTATCCGTTATATGTCGTCTAATACCATCACCAGACTGGTTTGTGGGAGTCGACAGCCTTAACCTCTGTGTTGACTCTTCATGGGTGGATCAAATAACTCTTGAAGTGAGTATTTAAATGTATAAAAAACTTACGCTTCAGTAGCAGATTTCTCCTATAAATAATATAAAAATGGAATCATATTATTTTATATATCAAAGAATAATAATTGATATAATTTAATAATTATTTAAAATTTGTAAGATAAATCGAATTGTAAAAAGCTAAAATGTATTTTTTTTAAATTCCAGCTACAACCCTTAGACGCCGGGGCAGCAAGTGGCCTCACTTTCACAGCGCCTAGATGGGAGACATCTCCACCCGAACCCGTCTTCAGACACGGTCCACGTCATCCTAACCACCCAGCAGCTGGGTTTTATTACCCCAACGTAAAAGAGTTACCGACCATTGCAAAAATAGGATTTACTAAGGTTATACTAATTAACTCTACACACACGTTTAAGAAGTATTATTGTAATATGCAGATTTTTGTTATTCGAACACAACAAGAGCTTATAAACTAAACTTAAATTATTTTTAATGAAATAATAATTGTGTGTAATTTGTGGCTGTCGATACACACTTAGTTATTCAGAAAAACAAAGAAAAGCTTTTCAAGGTTTTATAAAAAATATTAACAAATGACAAAATAAGAGATTAAAGATATAAAAGGCATTGCCATTTTATAAAAATGTGACCAGTATAGACATCCCAATAAATATAAGATTTCTCTTAATGTAATATCGAAAGGCTAATGTTTACTCTTCGTATCTAAAACATAATTCAATAGCAGTTAGATGAGGGTAAATTAATAGGATTATTTCAAGTGCCTTTATACTAACAATGAGGAGTGATACAGAATTCTATTACTGTTAACAAATAAATACCGTCCTAAGCTTCTTCAAAGAAGCAGTAAAGAAAATTTACACTCTTAACAAAGATAAATTATTATATTATTACAATTTTTGTAAGTCGATCGTGCTTATACAACTCGCTAGAATTGGGCTTCAATAAAGTTTTAACAAAATTAGTTCTGTGTGAAGTTGAAAATTGATTGTAATTAAAATGTTCTTTCAGGTAAAAGAATATTCCACTAAAGATCAACATGATCTAGCCCGTAAGGAACTACTTAACAACTTAAAATTAAAGAATAAAAAGAAGGGACTGCCACGAAGAAACATACATTTCGAACAATTGATAGAGGTATCGACCAAAAGCAACTTGGAGCAGCTAAAGGACTTGGAAGAAGAGCCTGTAGGAACACCTAGGATTAATATTCCTGATAACAACGTTCTTGTCGTCACACGACCACCCTTTATGTATGTTTTATATTAAATATTCCCATCCGGGAACTAGTGTTCATCAGAGATATTAAAATCCTCTAAGGGAAACCATAAAACACTTCAGTTGGACGCCAATATTGTAAAGAGAATTAGCGAAACATATGTGTAAAATTGATTTTTTTTTTATTTAATATATTTTGATTTAATTTAATCAAAATAAAATTAGAATTTAAAATACAATTTATCATAATATACCTTAATCAAAGCATTGAGCTATTAATTTGTTATTTTTAATTATTTATGCAACCATACAATAACATTCTATGTTAAGCTATCTTAATCATATTGACGTTACAATTTTTTTATAGCAGACGACACAGAAGTGGTGCTCTTATATGATAAGATTACACCACCGCCCATGAACAACCGCGCCAAAGTCCTTGCATTAGTTGTGTTGCCGGCTTTAAGCAGCTCTTTTATGAGTCTCTGATATCCACACTCACTCTGCGAAACACAGTACAAGTACCGTTTCATGCTGAGTATTCTGTGAGCCCGTGGTATCACTTCGGACGAGCCGTCCCAATTTGTGCGTCACCATATGCTTCAGCATGGCTCTCCCACGGGTGAAATGAAACACAACAAACATACACAATTAATAAATTACAGTAATATTTTTCAGATCTACGCCAAACGAAGAATTTGACAGTGATCTTAAGAACATGGATGATGTCGTACTGGCAGTAGCGCAAGGCAGAAAGCTAGGACTAGGGAAGCACTTACCAAGACATTTCCGCTACCGCTTACATCACGCAGTCAACAAAATACAACGTAATTTGATACCCGTATTCTTTCCTTCTGAATAATAAACTGAAAGACTCAAAAAACCATAGTTTATTCCATAAACAATACAAGATTTTTGAACGCGTCGAATGTTACAAAAAACATAAGACAATTAAGTTCACTATTTAACAAAAATAAATTATTTACATCAAACCCGTAGCTATGTATATGTATAGCAACGAATTAATGCGAGGATGATGGCGCGGTCGTCCATAGGCGGTGGTGATCTCGCGGATCGGACAGTCCGATGTCCGAACACATCGATTGTGTTCCCGGATTTTAACGTCGATTAAGCGTCATTTTTAAGAACCTTCGATATCCTCATTCACTCAGCGAAAAACAGGAGACGTTCCGTTTCAAGTAGGTACTGTTTCGCGCTGAGTATTTAGTGAGCCCGTGGTATCACTTCGGACGAGCCGGTCCATTTAGTGCGTTACCATAAGCTTCAGCATGGCTCTCCGACGGATGCAAAATTAATTTTAATGTCAACTATCATCATATCAGATGACAATATTTTATTTAAAAATATCAATATTATGTATTTAAAGTAAGGCGTAACGAGGATTAATGACACTAATTTAATTATATAATTTCGTACTAAATATTTTTAGGTATAGATCGAAATTTTCTGGTGCATGTTAAATGTGAACTTTGTATGAACTTTCAGCTAACGACTGCCTTGTATCGGAATGGAGCGAATGGAGTCCTTGTTCAGTGACCTGTGGTTTTGGGGACAAGTTTCGTACAAGAACTGTCCTCAGACAGAGACGGGGAAAAGGCAGGAAATGTCCAGCGCTTAACGATAGAAAACATTGTGGAAATATAAATTCATGTGCGCATATAGATTACTTTGCATGGTGATTTTTATTAAGTTTTTATCTCTATTTTGAGTGTATTTTGTTATACAAATACACTAAGTTTTGTATAGTTAAATAATATTAGAAAAATCTTTTAGCAAAAGATCTAAACTTACTCTTGGAACAGAATTTATCAATGCCACGTTTTGGTCGTCTTTCATATCCGAAAAATAGTCCGTAGTTTTTATAAGAAATGATGCGATGGCGTATTTTTGCGATTACCGAAGGAGGATAGTGAAATGTTAACATAAAATCGATTGTAGGACAACCTTATTTGTATTCCATGCGAGCGTCTCACAGAATCAAGAAGTATGTGATTCGATTTCTATACTCTTTGACATTTCTACCGAGATGCTTTAACATCAATACTTTAATTCGTATTATAGAATTTAAAACGATGTTTAATTACATCCATAAGCCCTAAGACTTGTGTTACTTACAAATAAATGCTTAAATATTTTCCTTGTGAATTATTTACAATATGTAATCAATGAATGTTTCACCTTGAGGTGGGTAAAATTATTACAAAAAAAAATATTTGTAACCAGCTCTATATAGATGTTCACTCAATCGGAAACATCAACTTTGTGTCCAACCAAGAGGTATATATCTACTAAATACATAACTTTTATAAATTATGTGAACCGATCTTACGAGACTTCATAAGTTATCCATCTCATCAACCCCGAGTAATAAGGGATGAAACATCCTTCTAAACGGAACAAGATCAAACTTGCCCAAGGAATTCGGTCTTAACCCTGCTTACGGATTTTTATGATTTGGTTTGTTGCATTTTTAATTACAATCATTAGTAGATTACAATTACCACAAAAAGTGAGTATGGCTAATAAGATTACTCTAGTAACATTTGCTTATTCTTCGTTGCTACAAAGTTTTCTACGCTAGCTAATCATACTTGAAGGTAAAATTAGTAACTAGGCCAAGTAAACTTACTTTTGCTTTTCTAACGAACTTCTATCTAAAACATTTCCCAAATCGATAGTTTGGTTTAGGGTTTTGCCTCCTAATATTTTAAAAACCAGTTTTGTTCCAGTAAAGACCATAATTATCAGTTTAGAGATAATGTTAAGTCTATTACTTAACTAATTCTACGTATATTTTAATAATAAATATAACCGGCTGGTTATTCTTTAAATATCATAAAGGTGAATATATATTCTTCTGTTAAATGATAGATCTGTGAAACAGAGGCTGAAGCATGTCGCACGTATAGGTACCCTAAGTCCAGTCACTACAAGATTATGTTACTCACCTCAATTTAGCATTGTACATTAGACATGCACCAGTGTTCATGCTTTAAATAAGTGCACTTGTTTGAATTTCCTGATTGAGAACAATCAATCAGTGGCACGTCGGCGGGAATCAATCACTGAGACGTGGCAACTCCTCCAATGTATTTAATGTGTTGGAAAATTGAAAAATTCCACTGCAATGTTTTACACCGATATTCAATAGCAGAAGTCTTAGCCTCGATTCTCGGCACTTAAATAGGTTTATTTAGGTTAATATTGTATAGGTTTATTAATTTTAAATAGGTTTATAAAAACAAACTATACTGTTTAGCAACCTAAGAAGTTATATCTCATGTAATATGTAATATAAACCTTCACTTACGTGATTTTAGTGTTAAGTTGTAATGAATATATTTGTTCAGTTCACCTTAAGCTTCAAATTACCGTAAATAGCATGCAATTTATCAGTGTATCTTAGCGACGTTCTCAGAGCCATTCCATCCCTCTGGAGTACTTTGCAAAGTGTTGCAGTAATCTTTTATTCAAAGCCCGACTTGCTTACGGTTGTGTAACTTTGAAATGGCTAATTCATACGATGTTTAGACAGTTATATGTTGTGATTACGCGCCTGGGTATCAATTTATGTCGCCTGGTGATACATATAAGTGATAATGCCGGGGGAGTATCAGACAAAATAACCTATATAACATAATACAAATGTAACAATAAAAAAAATTACCCCATATATGAAAGCAAGAAATAAACACGAGATAAAAAAGTTTAAGGTATCCAAAACATCGCATCGAAGCAGCAATAAATCAATGTTACGCCATAGTTGGGCGTCGGGATCTTCACCAAAAAATGCGACCGTCCGCCACAACACAAATCACGTTAAGAATTTTTGTGAGGAAAATAGAGTTTGGTAAAACAGAAGGGTTGTTTGCCTACATAAAATAGCAGTTTTTACTTGCGGTTTCGTTCGCAATCGGTTTGAATAAAATATGTATTAAGTCCACAGTAGGTAATGTAGTCTTAGAAAAGTAGATTTTTCTTGTATTGTGAACAAGATACCTTAATAAAATGGATATAACTGAATTACGTTACAAAATATTATCGTCTACGACATATATGTAATGTGACAGAATTATAGTTGTGGGACCCAATGAAATTCTATTTTGGTCTTTAAACTAAGCATCACAAGTCAGAACATACTTAATGCTGAAAATATCTTCCAAAATAAATTTCCGATACCGGGAATCGAACCCGAGCCTCCTGGGTGAGAGCCAGGTATCCTAGCCACTAGACCATATC
>DWCF01004686.1:0-15788 GCA_018230265.1 Delias oraia | reverse complement strand
TTATTAAAATTCATTTGTATTATAATAATTTTACGTTTTTTCTCAATTTAGTAAAAGTAGTAAACATAATGCTGCTGGACATAGACCTCCCCCAAAGACGCCCACCCGCTGCGATCTTGAGCGATCTGGATCCAGAAAAATGCCGCTTAAGCAGAGTAAAAAAGCCGGAAACACAATTACGCGGACTGTGGCGCGGTTGTTCATGGACGGCGATGTCCTCTTACCCTATAGGGTAAGAAACCACCTGTTCCGTTGTTCGCTATAGAATAAAAAAATAGAATCTAATTCTCTTGTATAAAAAGTATCGGTATAGCTACATAGATATAATGACGCATTCGGGTATCGCTATTTTGAATTAATAATTTATAACAAATCTTAAGTCCTTGTAATAATTTTCTTGTGGTAAAAACACAAACATAAATATTTAAATAACAATACATCGCCAGTACTACTATGAATTTCTACACAACTCACCTCAGTTTCATTATTGGTTCATTCTTACGTAAGTCCCACACTAAGCATCGTGTGGCAAATGTAGATCCTAGAATGTGCTGAACCTGTAATGCCAAGAAACTATATTAATATTATACATATAATTAAAGTCAATCCACTATTAAGATCTAATAAGGAATAACCTGCTGGTTCCACGCTAATCCTTGCACATGTTCATATGGCTGGCTTCTATTACCAGGTGCCATTGGTTGACTTGTATTGTTCAGATCCCATATAAAGATCTCACTCTCAGATGCTCCTGATGCTAGTAAATTTTTTTGATATGGATTGACATTCAATGCTGTCACATTTCCTGTAAAATTAAAAATAAACACATATATTCATACATAATATTTATCTTCATAATGCAACCATCTTTTGTTATGTTAAAAATAATGATTTATATTTATCCTACCCCTGATGAAAGATGAAGGATAACAATATTTCCATTTAAATTAATAATGAAGTGTGCATCTGTATTTAAATTACTAACAGGAATTGGATACTGATGAGTATGAGTGATGATAGCTTGATATTTCTGTCTATGTTTGCAATCAGACTATCTGATTTACATGCAGATATTTGCTTTAAAATTGATTTGTTTGTGGTGGGAGGTAAGTAATATTTTTGAATATTTACTCAATCAATTATAAAAAAATTAAACAATTATAAGATATTTTGATTGGATGATTTTCAAATAGCCTTTAACTATACTTGTTTTAATTTAATAATTATTTAGACAATATATATTAATTTTTTTACTGCTTTTCTATCTAAGTTTGTTTAAATTATACCTAAAAGATAACATATCAGTGACAGACAGCTTTTATTATCATAAAAACATTGGAAATGAAAATGTAGTAGCATGTTCATTCACTTTTAAATATTAAATCTTAAAACTTTTGTTTTGTTTTGTTATTTTTAATTTTAATACTATATTAAGTATTAAAAAATATACCATGATGTTTATTACTGCTCCCCACAAGTGCATCAGGTGAACTATTAAGAACTTTTTCAGTATTATAAAACTGAAGCAAGCCACCATCGCAGCCAGCAACAATAGTTCCTGCTCCAGACCACACTATCTTCTGGAATCTAAGAGCAAAACATTCCATGAAAACAATATTTGTACAACCAGCTTCTTTATACTAAAATAATCAAAGCTAATTTTAAGTAAGTAAAAATCAAAGTTTTTAGTGCCTTTAACGAAAAGAAGGCTTTACTACATGTATTCTACATGTATTCCAAATTTCTAATGCAATTTTTTTGGTGTAGTCAGATATACGTACTGGTTTAGAATAATTAATGAACTTACTTGTATTGTGTTGGTAGACTGGCTTTAAGTTCTAAATCTAATCCTAGATCTTCTAAGTTTAACGAATAAAGCTCTATTGAGGAATTGGAACTAAAATTTGAATCAACTTGCTGAGCCGCTGAGCCGGCCGCTAGCATCGATGGATAGCGCTCCGCTGGCGACCAGCTCACGTTCACCGTTTTCTTTAATTCTTTCAGCTTCATTTTGAGGCATCAATTTTACTAGAACAATCGCTAAAATCTTTAAAAACGTTATAACTGTACAGAATAACAACAAAATTATGTCACAGCTTTTCTACACAGTTGTTCACTCAAATTATGAAGAAATGTCACTAAAATATTTTTTTTTCTAAATACTAATGCATTTAAAGAATGAAATAAGGGCAATTTAGTATTTTATTTCATCTATTTCGTTTTAGAAAAACATTTATTTACCATAAAAACACCAAGTTGGCACTTCCAACGTGGCTGACGTATACTACTAAATTTAAATTTTAAATGATACAAATTATGATTGACAATTGACCTTACTTGACTTAAGTTTGAGAATTGACAATAACATAAATAGCACACAAGTAGCGAAGTAGCGTTCCTAAAAACGTTATTATAATTTCATATTAAGAAAAATATTGTAATTAATTGTATATCCATAATAAGATTTAAATTGCACTGATTGTAATATTAAAAAAATTATGTAACAATTTCATTAAATATTTAAAATATTTTTATTTCTCTTAAGGTTGTGTAAGAAATTTTAAATTAGATTATATGTAAAACTATTATGAACACATTTTTTATATCCGCCAAAATTTGTAACTAAATCCTATATTGAAAATAATATTTCCATTATTTATTTTACTGCTTTCTGCCAGCTGGCAGCAAGGAAATAATTAAAGTAGTACTTCTATCACTTATGACTTCTTTCTTGATACAAGTGCTGTATTTTGTTATTTATTGTTACTATTTTCAAATGTGATTAAAAATACAAAGGTAGATATTAATCATATATAATAGAAAGATTATTTAACAACAGAGTTTGTTAGTTAATTTTACTTAGATACAATTTTAAAGTGTATACTTATAGTTTGTGTTGCCCAGTTACAAGGGCTTTTATCAAGGCTTGTCTGCTTATCGACTAAACGGTAGTACCTATTTTATTATTATTAAGTAAGAATAATATTTTTGGTTTTTTTAAGCGATGCCGATGGTTATGACGAAAGATGAGTGGTCCCGCATTACGCGATGGACAGATTCAAACCGAGAGGATCCTGAGGCTGTTAGGCGCAGAGAGTACGTCAAATATTTAGACGAGTCTAGCGGCAAAATGACTAAGCACTGGCCAAACTCGCTTGAGGTATTCGTTTATAATAAAATCCAATTTTTAAGTATAAAAATCTCCGTTTTTATATAAGGAGTAATATATGTGGGTAAATGAGCAAGTGGTCTTCTCTAGATATCACCACCGCCCATGGACAACCATGCCATAGTACGCGCTTTGCTTGTGTTGCCTGTTTTTTTTACTACTTAGATGTTATAATTTTCACGGCCTATCCTCACTTATTCATCGAAACACAATATACTGTTTCACGTCACTTCGGACGACCCAGCCTAATTTAGTGTATCGATACGTTACAAGTACTGTTTCACGCTGGTGATTCGTGTGCCCGATGTATCACTTCGGACGAGCCAGCCAAATTAGTGCGTCGATGCGTTAGCATTACAACTTTATATTTTTACCACAGAACGTGAACAAACGAAGCGAAGAACTCCGGCGTGCCCGAATCGAGGCCGCGGAGCAGGCTAACAGCCGGTTCTACCAGCAGTACCTGAAGAAGATGAGGCAAGAGCAACGCGAGCTGATGTACAGCGCCAGGGAAACCGTCTTCAAGAACAAGGACGCGCCAAAGTTACTGCTCTCGTAAGTTGACAATACTTGTAAAGGTTGACGGCCTTGGATTAGTAACTAGATGAACTGGGATTTGTTCCCAAATTTAAATAATGCTTTATAGTTTATTTTGACCACATTACAATGTATCAGTCTACGTTCAGCACACGGTGAGTGCGGTCAATACCAAAGCGTCCCGCGTGGCGTAATAAATGTTTTGAAGCGTTATAGGTACCTATTGGACAATATACCAGAGTGATTCTTTTACAACTACTTTTATTACCACTATCCACCGACGACGCCCACTGTGGAATGAGATACTAAAATAATGATTGTCAAATTCAGAGCCGTAATCGAAACAGCGATACAGAAAGAGCGTCAGGAGCAGCTGAAATTCAAAGCGAAGCTGAAGGGTCTTAAAGATGAACAGAAGAGGAAAGATGACGATGACATCATCAGAAAGGCAAAGGAGTGGCACGAGCTAAATGCCTTGAAGAAGAAACGGCGCTTTGACACCAACAAGAAGCATCAGAAGGAGATTTCCGACCAGTAAGAAATAATTTATTTACAACTATTGGATTCCTCAACGAGAAACGGTTACACTAAAAACATTACTCCTTATTTTTGTAATCGCATATCACTTATATGTTAATCCAGGATATCAGCTACTTGCAGAGGAAATTTCATGTAAATCTGTCCATACCGTCCGACTTATAACCGATTTATCTATTAAAACTCCGCTTCGTTTATTATATTTTCATTTAACTTGAAAATTTATGAAAAGCCTTGGATAATTGTAAAAATTCTATATATAGGTAGATACTAGAACAGATTTTAAAATTGTGACTTGATTTATGACGCATTCGAATAGGAACCTGCTTCAACATTGTAACATTTTTTTGATCTCATAGACAACCAAAAAGACAAGAAAATAGTGTGTTTTTAAATTCAATAAAATTGTATATTGTATTTTTATCATATTAAAAGTCCGTTTAAATTAGATTAAAATATATTTTTAATTTTTTTGTTTCTGTGACTAGCGATCACAATGTTGTCAGTGTCAGTATAATATTTACATAAATGACAACAGATAATCGACAAAGAGTATAGACACAATTCAAAAGGTATCAGTTATAACCTTGAACCAATTAACCAAAGACAAAAATATACAAAGAACACTATAATTAATGTACAAGTAACATAGACAATTTTGAATAACAAAAAATAATAAAAGCAAGAATACACAGTTCTCCCAAAGTGATAATGCGCATTGAAATATTCGTCACTGTTCGGCACAGTCGTATTCCCCGAGCGTCGGAAGACGATTTTATAGGTCGCGCAATAAATTAAGATCGCTCGGCAAGAGTAGAAGGGGTATGCGCAGTATTCAATTTTTAGATGAATTAGGAGGAGTGGAGATGCGAGGGGCGGACGTGCACCGCAACACCGGGCGGCGACACGTCATTGGTAGATCAGTGCCTCTTCACCTCCCGCGTGGAGTTTGTGCGTCTTGGTTACAGTTGCGTACATATTGTTTTATTAATACATTTTATTGCAAAAATTGCCAAAAAATTAAAATTTTAAACGACAAGCCAGAAAAATGGTTTATGACGTTAATTATTACATCAAGAAAGAAATTCATGAAATTGTAAATAAATTAAAGCAATTTTATAATACTGCAGAAACCACGATATCATTATAGAAAAAATTGGAGACACCCGTACAATGTTTAAACTGATTATAAATAGAACAACATCCTTACATTTCCTCTGATCGGAAATGCAGCGGGTCATATGCCACCTCCAATGATTGTATATCAATATGCAATAATTCCTAGAGATTTGGCTCTTAGCGTACCAATAACCTGGGGTAACGGAAATTCAGTGAGTGGCAGGATGACTGGTGAAACTTTTTTCGAGTTAAAAATATTAAATTTAAAATACTTTCAATCCGTGGCTTAAAAAAATATCGAAAAACAAGTGATATTATTCATTGATTGACACACTTCACATTTGACACTACAAACTAGTAAGTTTTGTTCTGAAAATGGTATTGTTCTCGTCGCATTATACCCTAATGCCTTGCATTTTATATAATCCTTTATACAAATGACATTATTTCACTTTGACGTGTTAAGTTTTCATTTCACCAAACCTAGACAGACACAACACTTTTCACAAACAAGCAAAAGTCAAAAACCGCCGTTGATAATATAACCTTCTTTTTGTTTTATTACATTCACGTAACAATAATAGTTTATTTCCGAATAACGTCAAAATTTGCTTGTATTTCATGTTTTTTATAAAGATTGTATTCATAATTCTTTTTGTATCAGGTACCTATAACACAATTTAATGAATTTCAGAGCTCACGAGATAGCCGAACGCAATCGTTTAGAATACGAAGCCGAACTGGAGATGCAGAAAGTCGACAACACCAGAGCCAGCGAACAGATGGACGAGCTTAAGAAGTTCGACGATGAATTCGTAACTGCCCTCTCAATTAGCATCCTTACATTTTGAGACATGTACACATCCCGTGGCAGACATCCAAATTAAAAATTTTGAAAAGCGTTGTTCGAGGGTTTTGGGAGGGAGGGGGGTTAGTCATGATGTCGGAGCATTATAGTCTATGATAGAAATCAGGCCAAAATATGGAAATTAAAAGGAAATATCGTGCGAGAAGTGAACGTTATTCCCCAATCGCTATTGCAATTTGCAACTTTTTTTTTGGATGAACTTCTCGCTGTGTGGCCATACATACAGCACTGACAGCTTAATGCGAACTGGGTGGCTAGAGTGACAGCTCGCCGGGGAAATTTGCAACGCGTCGCTCGTAATAATGTCGAAAGATTCCGTGTAGGCCTGTGTATTGACGTACATTTATTTGTAATTTTTTCACACAAAACTAACTTTACTTTCATAACCTATAAGGCATTAATACCATTTGCGCTATTGGCGAGTATAAAGTAGTGATGAGTGTTTCGATAGAAACGCGCTGAGAAGAAGCGCATCCTGTCGGACATGCAGCGCGCGCGCACCGAGTCCGAGCACAGGCGCAAGGAGGCGGCGGCGCGCGACCTCTGCGACGACAAGCTCATCATGGTGCTGCAGAATGCCACCGCCAGGGTCGAGCGCCGCAGGAAGAAGACCGAGGCCGACGTGCGTCTCGTAGCTATATATAGCTCAATTTTATTCATGAAAACCGTGAGGCAAGGAGGTTCATTTAGGACTAGCGATCCTCCGTCCATGGACGCTCCCTGCCCTTGCTGCGCCACTGAAATGTTGCTGATCTCTTAAGAGTAGGTACGCTCTTTTTCTTTAAGAAGGTATGAAAACGGTAGGATACGCGGTCCTACGTCTATGGACACCCACAGCTCCTGCTGCGCTCACGATGTGTTGTCGGCCTTTTAGCGAAAGTTACACTCTCTTTTTGAATATTACCAAGTCGTATTCGTTGGCAATACCATTGCATGCAGCTGATTCTGCAGTCGTGGTGCGTGGCACTAGATGCCTTTAAAAACGTTTAGTTATGCATCGACAAACATTGAGGTGATATGAATGAAATGTTTTTCTGTTCGATGTTTAATAAATATATAAATCCTTTAAATTAATGAATTATGTGAATTGGGTATGAATTTTAGTGACCTGTATCATTTGAGATAGTTTGTCATGGTCTGATTTTATCACCAACAAAATACTCAATAAATAAATCAAAAGCGTTTTCATTTTTAAATTTAAATGAATAATTTTTGCGTTTTCAATATTGAACCAAACTTGACGGGTGAGTTTTTCCAATTGAAAGCATTAGGAGCGATCTATGGGTTGTGTGATGAAATTCATATTGGTTGTGTATATGTAGGTGAAAGCCGAGAAGTTGCGAGTCTTAGAAGCGATCAGCAAGAAGTTGGAGAGCGGCGACGCGGCGCGCGAGGCCAAAGAGAACGAGAACTTGCAGAAGGCCATTCGCGAGAAGGAGGCTGCGTGGGTACCATTACTCTCTCTGCTGTATCATTATTTTTAACGTAAACCCCTGTGTATTAAAATAATATCAGCCGTGGTAAAGACATGCTGAAGCATATACCTGAAATGGTAGTTGATCACTTTTGAAACCAGTGATCAGACTCAGTAAAGTAAACAAATCTTTGGTTAGGTTTGGAGATAATGGCGATACGCTTTTATAATAGAAAAAGTTCAAAATCTTTCTGTAAATAAATTGAAAAAAACCTTTAAGGGGCATTTGTGTGATTAAGCATATTATCATAGTATTAGTTATTTTGTGAATGATGTCACGCCTTTGAAATAAGATATTCATGCCAGGCATTCTCAGAGCAAATTTTTGTTATTGAAGTATCTCACGGAAGCCAAGTATTACACCCAATAAGTTTGTTTAGCCGGGACGTCTCAATGTGCTTACGAGTATCTTGGAACCGTTGCTAGACACATTTTGACGTTCAACGATGCTAACGCATAAATTGGGCCGGCTCGCCCGGCTCCACGGGCTCACAGGAATACTCAGTGTGAAGCGGTACTTGTATAGTGTTTCGCAGAGTGGGTGAGGATAGGTATTTAAAAGTGCCGCTCAAGCAGCGTAAAAAGCCAGCAACACAACAATTTGCGGCGGTGGTCTCTTACCATTTAGTAGACCTGCTCCGTTGTACGCTATACTAGGAAAAAAAAGAATAAAAATAATTAATTTCATTTACCATACAAATAAATGCTTCAGAGCGGATGCCCGACTGGCAGCGGACGCCCGCAAGAAGGAGTACTTCAAGGAGCAAAGGATGGAGGTGAGGCGCGCCTACCTCAGGGATGAGGAGCGGAGGCTGCACGAGTTCAACACCATGAGGCAGTGGGAGATTATGAACAGGTAGACATCATGTGGATGCGCGACTAACATAGTATATGTGGGCACGATTTATTTAAAGGTAATAAAATGTAGTTTTGTCACGCGCCATCTAGTTTTGTTTAATGTCAACATTGATTTTGCATAATTTCATTGATACAGCATGTAATTAATTGATGAAATAACCAGTAGTGGTGATGAACATTGGAATTCTATACATTTGTTTTGTTGGCGCCATTAATCGGGCCAAGTTTATTTACAGTCAGAAATGCAATAATGTAATTCATGGATTTAAAATATGTTTAATTAGCATTTGTTAGTATTTACAAGTCTTAGTAGATTTGTTGTAGAAACTGTAAAGAGTTTTACTTGATTGTATCCTATTAAGAGATCGGAATACCGCCTTTTCGGCGCATTATTTTCCACATATTAAAAGTGTAACCTAGTTCCTGGAAGAATATAAATGTCACGAGAGTTTATTTAAAATGATCCCTGGAGAGAGATTAATGGTGGCGAGGAGTCGACGAATGTCTTTAATCATTATAATTGTCTGTAAGCAGGTTTGCATTTCATATCTCTGTGACTTCTTTTTTCAAGTAATTGCAAATACTCCGTCATTGATTTGCAGGTTCAAAAATGCCGAGCTCTACGAGGACTACCAAGAGAAGCTGCGCGAAGAGAAGGAGAGGAAGATCCGGGAGTATCGTGCAGATATCCTCAAGTTGTGGGTAAGGTTTTTGTTCTGGAAAACTATACGTGGCTGGCTTATTTTTTTAAAAGATTTTATGAAACAACATTTTTCAATAGCGATTTTAATGTTATATCTTTAAGTGAATAAATGTGTTTTTTATGGTACATATAGGCGGACAACAGAGCAGGCCTCTCCTAAATGGTTAGAGAACACTGCCGCCCATGGACAACTGCGCCGCAGAACGCTGTGTTGCCGGCATTTTACGCCGCTTAAGTGGCATAATTTCAATGCCTCTGATATCCTCACTCATTCATCATCAGCCTATTAAAGTCGACTGCTGGGCTACTGGCTGTTTCATGAAGAAAGAGTTCATCGCAAAGAGTCCCTCCTTCTCCAAGAAATAAGCCAGCCTTATACTCCTTCCATTCCGCTGCCCCAATCGATAGTTCCCTACTCTCCGTTCATCGCTCTCTACGCGCCCAGTTTCGCATTGAAGTCCCCTATCACAATGGTGTAATGGATTTTAGAGGCATGTATGGCTTTAGATATGTCCTTACACATGACCTCGACGTCCGACTGTCGACGATCCGACGTAGGTGCATACATAGAACAGCAAAGGACCATATCATAGCATAGGTTCCGCTTATCGTGGGTGAGCTCGTTGGCAACCATTTCTATTTTCTAAAAATCAGCAAAACACAGCAGGTACACGTTCCGTCCGCGCTGAGTGTTCTGTGTTTTCAGAAAGAGCGCGACGACCGCGAAGCAAAAGAGCGCGCGGATACGCGCTACTTCTACGGGGAGCTGGCGGAGAGCAAACTACGAGATGCGGACAACAAGTTGCTGAGTCTGGGCGGGCAACTTCTGCAGGAAGCGCGCGACAACGAGAGGCCGGAGTACGCCCTGCACCGAGCTATCGACGTGAGGCTCGTCATCTTCTTTTCCATTAATTATTGGCATACATAAACTCCAGCCATTCTCTTCTCGAGCTGAATTTGTTTCTTACGGAGAGACAGTTCATCCAAGGAAGGAAGGAAATTTAATATATATATATATATTAATTTCTTTTAATTCCTTATATATATAATTTATTAATTATTTATATAATATTTTTTTATTTATAAATTTTAAAGGTAACAAGTTTTTTATTTTCCGGTACAATTTCTCTCATTTTCATCATGACTTCCATATTTTAGCGCTACTGCAAACAATACCGGCTCTATCCGATGCCACCTCTGCCGCGATCCATGCAGGAGCACTTCGATGGATACGGGCCCCAGGACACATCGAAGCCGGACCCCGAGTATTCGTACCCAGCTCCGCCGGCTGATGAGGACGAAGCACCGACTGAAAAGAGGGACGGCCTCCAATCAACTCAGGTAGTCTATCATTCATTGGGGCAAAAAGCACAGCATAAAAAATATGTATAAGATACTTATTTATTAAGTCCTGCGTGTAGAAATAAATTTCAGTTTTTTTAACTGAAAATGAGAAAGTTTTATTTGATTCATTGATTATACAAATACACAATCTTCACATAAATTTAGCTAACAAATAATCTTGCCTGAGAAAAACGACAACAAAAGTCTGTTAATAACTCCTCTTAATTCAAACTAAATAAATTATCTTATTTTATTTCACGTAAGTTTTTTTTACTGTTTATCGCCATTACATTCTAAGATCACTCAACATTCAAACCATAAAATTTCGTTCATGCAGAATGACTGCGCTAAGCGCTCAGATTAAATTAAGACATAGTGATTTAGAATTTAAAAAATGCTTTTCATATGTAATTTGGAGACATGTTTTCACATGTTAGAATATCTAAATGATAGCAAAACTTTCAGTCTCTTGCTGGTCCTTCGAAGCCGGAGAAGAAAGAGGCGGTGTCGGATTACAAACGCGACGGTCCAGCTAACGGACTACAGAGAAAGACTGTAAATATGAGAAAATTACTTCAATTCATTTGGGACTAACTAACTATTGAAATTCTAAGAACACAATATGTAGGCATACACGGTGATAATAGGGTTGGCTATTTACCAGTGGCCCTGCTGAGGCTAAGGGTCTCCATGGGTGGACCATTTACTGTGTTAGTACTAGTTTACCTCCGGTTTTTCATTGAATAAATCCTAGCCAAAATTTTTCAAGATTTCTAGGATAAAAATTTTGTTCCTAGAGAAATGGATGTTTTTTAATCATCATTGAGTGAAGTTTTTGTTACCTGTTTGTGTTCCCACCGCTATTCGCCCTGGCTATGTATTTTTGTCGAGTTTTACTTTAAGACTTGAGTGGACGTTTAGGAATATAGATGTGATCTGTTACGATCATTAATGGGTTTTATGTAGTTAAATAGTGAATATAAAAAACTAGTGTGTACATCTTTTATTGTGGTGTAACCCACATAAAATCTGGATTTCTAATATATTATACCAAATACTAATATACCGTAAAATATATGCTTTAAGGATTCTCTGCCGAAACTTGTCCCATGCAAAACGGAGTCCTGCCGTTGCGAGCTGAAGGAATGAAACAACAGTTACAAAATATTAAATTTATTACTTTTTGAACATATTTTAACAAGAGCTTATGGCACGATGGATCTGTGACTAGACTGATGTGAAACATTCGAATAAATTGTCGTTGGGTTTCGTCTGTTTGTTTGTCCTTAAATTATCTTTGGTCACGTGAGTTGTAAATAATTGTAGCGGCTATGGTGTAGACTAAAATCACTCTGTGGCTTAAATGTCAGATTTTATAAGAAAATTTGACTTTCTTATTAATATGTCGCGTTTAGTTTTAACAGCACAGTCGTCGTTATGGTACAGAAGTTTATAACTTAAATTTCACATCATACTTATTAAATAAATGTTGGAAACAGAATAACATGGTTTTCTTCAGTTTTGTAATACTTTTGCTTTGGCTTACTCTACGTATTGTCTATTGTTTACTATGGCAAACTAATTTATTCTATAGTCTAATCTGGCAATTTTCATTTCGTGAAATTAGGAAATTTTCATTAAAAAAATAAATATCTATGTACCTATATTTTATATCTTATATAAAGCTGAGGGGTTTGAGCACACTAATCTCAGTAACTAGTGCTTTGAATCATTGTTTTAAAAGAAGGAAAAATAATTTACACATATTTCTGCGGGTCACATAATATTGCCAATTTAGACGAAACGTCACTAAAACTAATAAATTTCGTAGTCTTACAATCTATCATTGGAAAATATATATTGTACTATTTTTTAAATTAAAGATAAATGTCGGCTTTCGTGGAACGTTCGAGAATGTTTCGCTCGGAATCGATCGGACCTAGCCCGTTCCAATATTCAACAAGGACTTTCCGAATAATACAAATACTTAATTATCCCAAGTTGAATATTGGAAGGAAACTTAACCTAACTTGTACTTTCGTGTCGATCACTATCATATTTAGACTATTTTGTAATAAACTATCTTATGTAATGTTAGAAAGGTCGGGTCGCTAGAGTAAAAGCTTCCATGGCAAGGTTGTGCTTAAAAACAAATTACGATAAACAGGTAATAACAAAAATCCTTTGTAGCAAACCATCGCATTTACAATGTCACATACAATTTTGTCATTAAAAAGCTGAAAGAGTCCACCTTCATGGCACAACTAATTAAGTTAAACCTAATGGTCAAATTACCCTCAAACTAAAATCTCTAGATATGTATTACTCATCATCATTCGGTGAAGAGCCTCTTGTGTGATGTTGAGTGAATGAGTGTTTAAAGAGAACTTTTAAAAAAACCTGTTCTATCGCTGCAGCTTAACACACGCACACTTAGGCGGACAAAACGACATAAACTAAAATAAATTAAGTAACACAATAACTAATTTTGGCACTATTCTAATACTTAAGCTAATCTGCGGAAATGCGTTGAGAAATAGAAAATGGCTGGTCAGATCACTTGAGGAGATTAAAGTAACAACTTGGAGTTAGCACCGTCTGTTGTGATGTTGGGACACGAGATTGGGATTAAACTATCATAGCTCTTATTTATATGGCGTTAAGATCTATACATTACACGTGCAAAACCATGCCCTAATGTAAGTTAATAAATAAAAAAAATCTTTGTTTCATCGATGGGTGATGTTTGAATTAATATAAAGTAAAAGTACCAACAGGAGAGATTTGTTCCCTCATTAGGATCTTAGAATATTAAGGCTGGTCATGGATGGCTCGTTCCACGTTGGGAATGCTTTGGATGGCATATTCCAGGGTTAAGTATCTCCAGGTCAGGGTACGTCCTTGTCCATGGTCCGGCCGAGGCTTCTGCTGACCGTATCCAGTTTGTTGAGGTAAGCCGACGCCGTCTCACCGCGTGGGGAACTGAAATACAAATATAGAAATTGAGCACTTTGGCGAAAATTTGAACACTTAACAAACAAAACATAGATTGACTATTTTTTATTTCATTCACTTGTTTATCTCCGAAAATTTCAATTATAAGAGGTAAAGACTAAGATAACGTAGCATACAAAGCCATTACTTAGTGAATACTGTAAGAATGTAAGAAGCTTGATTAAAAATTCTAATTTTAGAGAAGATACAACAAGCCATGTAATTTTAATTACAACATACCCGTGGCTAATACGTAGTTTAAAAACTGAAACTGATATACTAAGAATATGTCCTCCGACGCTTTTTAAAACCTCAATTAAGGGGAAAACAGTTCTATGGTCTAATAAATCACTACCATATGTATTACAAACATTGATTTTACCTGAAGAAGTATCTTGTTTCTCGCGGTGAGTTGTAACTCAAGTGTCGATTGTTATCTCCTGCAAAATGAATGCCATTACTCAGGTTAGAGGTGAATGAAAACAAACAGTAAATTATATATAATTTCGTGACAATTTTAGAAGATGGGTATGTTCGAGAATAATTTGTCCTTTCGATTTGACGTTTGACGAAGCGAGACGGCTCTTGTTTGATTAAGAATTCTGGCTTTCAAGTTTGATTATTTTTATATTATATACTAACAAAACATTTTACTAGCGTCTCGGTCGAAACTGTTAAATAACAGACCTGGTTCCCGGGCCAAGTCCGTTGCGACGTCGTGCCGGAGAGGCGTCGCAGCGAGCGGACTCGGCCGCATGGGCGTGCCCAGGTTGAGAGCTCGCGCCCGCGAGAGTGTTTTGCCTATGGGCGTGCTAAAGGGGTGGCTTTGGACGGGCGTCTGCGCTTCTTGCACCTCGCGAAGTAGACAGGCCGTAGCCACGGAGCGGACGTGGTGTCGCCGCCGGACCAAATACTCCATACGTATCAACGTCACCACCACACTCACTATGCCTCTGAAAGAAGAGAATTTAATGTCAATTGATAGAGAGAGAGAGATATATATATATATATTTCAAATATATATACACACACATAGATATATATATATATATATATATATATTCTATTTCTAAATCTATTCAGAGCTGCCAAGATGTAATTGTAGTCAGCATTTATGAACTTTAAGCTAACATTTTCGATCACGCGCCCTGCTCTAGAATAAAAGCTAAGAGAACTGTCCATAAGATACGTCTTGTGGTGTTATAATCGACACAAATTAACCACTGCTCAAAGATCTAAATTCTTGCATTTGCACTTGCTCATACGAATGTCAGAACTCTTCAGAAGCTGTACAAGCCGGAGTCGGCAATGGACATTCGCGCTTTGATTGTGTTGCCAGATTTTTATGCCGCTTGATTGATGTACACAGTACAAGAACTGTTTCACACTTGTTTTCTGTGAGGCCGAACCAATTAGTGCGTCAGCGTATGCTTCAGGCTGGCTTTCCAAAGAATGAAATGTAGAAAATTAAAGATACAGTTTTTGCTCAGTCAGCATTGATATAAAAAATATAAAGCACATTAGGTCAAAGATGGTATATTACATAAGGAAAATATACATATATAGTCAGTATAATTTTTTAAACAGATATGAAGTCGTATAAAATCAGGAATTATAATATTCATCAATGAATTACTCCGCTTACCTGAACCGTCTCTTGCCTCGAAGGCGCGGCGTGCTGGTGCAACCGGAGGGCCTCAGCTCTTTGTCGGCCTCGTAGAAGCCAGCCAACACCCGTTGCAGGTACCGCTTCTGCCACACCAACGCCTTCCGCCAGCTCTCTAGCTGTAAACAGCGCCCATGCAGGTGCCGGATCTGGAACATTTCAACACACGATTCAAGTAAGGAATTGTTATACAAACTGTAAAAGCCGTGTAAAGTATTCGAGGGGAGGTATATGTTCTGAGCGTATATATTGAAACTGTTATTGTACGTGCAATGTAATACAAATTAAAAACAAATTTCATGATGTTGAAGGAGACCACATTACATTCTCAATTTCGAAGATGTATTTTGCGTTAAGATCCGCGAATAAAGAAAACTTTAGCCGCCTATAAGGAAATCCGCCGAATCGCTCAACAGAGCGCAAATCTCACGGACAGCCGAATCGAATTATTTTTCTTATTATTCCAACATTGAATTTAACCTATTTGGTATGTCCGAGCGCAACTGATATATTTTCAAA
>DWCF01004685.1:0-15789 GCA_018230265.1 Delias oraia | reverse complement strand
TGTGAAAAAATAATCCTCAAAAATCAATTAAACCCATATACCATATTATAATTTTTTTTAGAATTGAAGGTACTTTTTATGAATACAGTACTTAAGACATATTTTTGATTTTGAATATTGATTATATGTACATATTTTGCTGCTGTATCTTTTGATTGGTCCTATTTTGTTATATGTTTTTTATTTGTAGGTGAATTGATTTGTAACCTTCATTTGTGTTTTATTCACAACAGTGTTTTCAGTTACACTATGATTATATAAAATGTGTCTGAAATGGTAATTTGAGGTAGCTCTTTAAATTGAGTGACCTTGAAAAGTAACATCAAGGCCGATTCACACATATCAGTGAACCTACAGTTTCGACACAGTGATTCTTTCAGAGATTCAGAGATTCTTTCGAACATTCTCTATGGACGTATCCAAACTTGTCAGTGACAGTGTCGTCTCAGAAACGTCAGTGTCAGTGCCAGCACCGGCCATCACGAACGTGATCGGCGACGACGATATATTTTCACGGATCTCTGACGCCGCTGCATCGAAAATAAAATATTCAAAATACTTTCATTCGTCTTTAGTTTAATACTTTGTATACATTCACGAGTCCTCTTTCTGTTTCTCTTAATTGCCATACTTCATGAACCAATTTTCTTTTTCTGGGTTCTCTACGTTTAAAGCAATGGCTATCATAGCTAATTCTGTGTTATTGAAGAGTGCACGTTTGTATAAGAAAATCCGTAAAGAACCGAACAGTCACTGACATGTGTGATATGAAGCACTGACGCGTCATTGTAGCACGGATACGGATCTGTGATGGAACTGTGGGTTCACTGATATGTGTGAATCGCCCTTTAGTTTACTTGTGCAATACACTTTGAAATGTCAAAGTAAATATTATTTCCTATTTATATCTACTTGTTAATTATATCAAGACTAAATTGTCAATGTCAAGTTTTACATATAAAAAGAATATTCTGCAAAGATTGCTTTTATATTAATAAAATAATAAAAACATTCACAGAATTTTAAATCTTTAAGCCATCAAATGAGGCTTATATATTAAAATACTGTTTTATGATAGAGCGTGCATCAGAGTAGATGGGTCTACTTAAGGTTCGATCAAACACAATCGCTTTCTTTGTGTTGCCCATTTTTTACGCCGCTGAAGCGGTATAATTTTAAGGCTCTCTGATAGCGTAAAACAATACAAGTACTTTCCATGCTGGTATTCTGTGAGCCCGTGGTATCATTTCGGATCTGCCACGGGTAATAAGTACATATACGTTCGAGTAATAAGTGTATGAGTTATTTAGTGAAGAAATTAAATATTCATCAGAATGTTAACACTAGTGTTTAACAATTTGAATAATTTTACAGAGTTAAAGTTTAAAACATAGTTCTAACATAATATAACGGTATTAAATATTCACAAACATTTCTCATTTGACACCAACATACAGGTAAATGAAAAGTGCCAAATTCACTAACTGGCAACTTCCATAAAATAGGCCACACATTTTCCACTTGTGAGAAACACTTACACCTCAGTACTGTGCGTTTGTATTCTCACCTTTTTCTGGCTGCCATTGCGGTTAAGGGGCGGCGAATTGCCGGAATATCCCGGATTCTGGATTCCCATAGCACCCGGCTCACCTTCTCGCGGCCTGGGCTTCTTCAGGGACGAGCGGAGTGGTGACCTAGTTATAGTGCTGGCGTCTGAGAGGCCAGTGAGCGTTGTCGCTGTTGTATTCATGGAGGCCACGCTACCGTGACCGTTTGTTGTATATGGCTTGCCCGACGCGTCTGTCATTGATATACCTGGAAAACATTTCATTTGGAGTTTTTAATTCGTTTTTGTTATATATATATGTTGTAAGTGATACCACGGGCTCATAGAACAAGAGAGAAACGGTACTTGCTGAGTGAGTGAGGATTTCGGAGGCCCTTAAAAATGCCGCCTTAATTGGCGTAAAAGCCGGCAACGCAACCAAAGCGCGGACTGTGGCACGGTTGTCCATAGGCGGCGGTGTTCTGTTACCGTATTGGAGATTCACCTGCTCCGTTGTCCGCTATACTTTAAAAAAAAGTCGAACCACCCTTGTGTTCGCGTGGATCGCGTGTCTGATACCTGAGTTTGAAACCCAGAGAATAGATTTTTTAGTTTGGACAAACTTTTTAATCTGTTTTTTATTTTAGCAATGGCTTAATATTTTTTGTTTTGAAAGCGGTTATACAATTTGACCGCTTTTATGTGCTTGTCAGAGAACAAATTATTTTAGTGTAATTTCGTTTTGGCTGTGATTAGGCTATTAGGACCATCCTTTTGTCCTAGTGGGTCATGCGCGTATCACCCGAGTTCAAATCCCGGAGAACAAAATATCTGGGAGTTATGGAACTTTGCTTTGTTATTCGAAACGCAAATCAATATTAATTGAAGTAAACATTTTCTAATATTTTTATATTTATCCACTGTGAAACCAACTGCTTACGTCGGTATTACCCAACCATGACGACTTAGGGACAATGCGTGCAAATTCTTTAAAGGTTAACAAAGCATTCACGACCCAACTGAACTAAGTCTGTCTATAATTGCTTGCCTTGTAATTGTAAGACGAGCTGGTTTCCGCAACTCGACGATATTATTACGCCCAATTTGCGTGGGATAAGCCCCTTGCCTTAAACTGACGTTAAAAAATGTACTCAAACATTTCGAGCCATAATTGTGGTAACTAGGGCATGTATTAAAAGAAGGAGAAGAAGAAGGACGTCCAGAAATACGAATTTATTGGTGTAAATATTGATTGGAAATGAAATTCCACAAACAATATATTTTTAATGGCGGAAACACGAAATTGTAACAGAAAACCAACTTTGAAAACTGAAATAGTAGAGCAATAGTAGAATAGAACTTTATTTTGAATAACCAGTAGAAATTAATACATTTTTAATTCTGCTCGTAACCTAACCTAAAATCTAATAAATTTAAGCCTCGAGTGTAGGTTTTTGAAGCTAAAAATCGTTTCCGCCACCAAAAACTTGATATTTGTATGCCTAAAAGTAATTTCCAGTCATAATTTTCATTATTAAATGTGTATTTCCAGAAGCCCATCTTCTGCATAAATAATAAAAGAATGCACAGTAGATGGTACACACCCCTTCCCTCCTTGAATCCAGGATTGTTAATTGTGGTAGCCTGAGCCTCTCCCGCGGGATTCGTCGGATCTCCGCCTTCCCTCCGAGAGAACAGCGTGTCGTATACCGACATTATAAATAATATCGAGTTTAAAGCTATACATACTATCTGAAATTTAACCATTGTAATTTTATTAAATTACAAATATGATTTATTTGAGAATAAAATCTCTTTAGTATGGTAACAGTCAGGAGAGGTATAAACCTCTCCTTGAATTTTATTAATGTTCTTGCTCGATTCTATCATTATTTATGTAATCATTATATCATAATACTGATAAACAAAATTTTTATATTTATAAAAGCCAAAAAAATAAGATAGTTACAAAACACATAAAAACCATAACAATGTATAGAAAAAATTTCATTATTATTTCATTTTTACAAATTCTAGCGCCTATTTAAATTTTTAAAGTAATGACTTTATTTTTAAACCTACCTACATTATAAACTATTAGTGATATTTAGGAAATAAAAATACTACAGAGGCTATGTAAGCCACAAATTAATCTATGGGATAACACGAATGTGCATTTCAAACATTTTTAACAGGTTTTTACCTTCACAATATACCTATATATCTCAGTCATCTGGTTGGATTCGTTAGTTGATTGAATGACTAGTGCGTTCATAACAGTTCGCACAGCTAATAGCGCTGTGTTGATATCTTTTTTATTAATTACATTTTATTGATTAATTTTATTGTAAAGTGACCTTTTGGTAGTCAAATAGCATGACAGCAGATTTAACTATATCTAACCTAAATATATTTGAGCCTTGACGAGTTGACCTTTAGTAATTCAACTAAATGTCGTCATTCAATGAACGCGCTAATCATTCGATCAAGCAGCGGATCCAACCAGATTACTGCCACATATATATTACCCAAACTCAAATCTGCGTCCAAGTGTTTTAGGCGTAAAAGTATAACGGGCTAATATTAAAAGTTATTAAATGACTTTACCTGTACATAGAAAGCTTCTCCTCTGTAGATATAAAATCCTCTGTCATCGCCTTGCACTGCGAAAAGACCAGCCGTCGCTATCGACAATAGCGCTGAAAAAAAACATCATCATCATTTCAGCCGTAAGACATCCACTGCTGGACATAGGCGCCCCTTACAACTCCATGAATACCTGTCAGAGGTGACCTGCATCCAGCAAAAAAACATATAATCAAAAAATTCACTGTAACTTTTGCACTGTACAAACTCATCTGAGACAACATCTTTTATATATCTAAGTATGATCGCACATGTAAAAGTTTTTAACCGTATACATTATCTTAAAGTGCCTGATCGACGGTCGAGCTTTTATGCGGTTGTTTGGCTCGACGGTACAGCTCGCCGGTGTATCATTGCAATACTGCGGTTTTAAATATCTGCCAAAGCTGGCTCGCGGCTCGTCATGCTATATTTTTTCTCGGCACGCCATGTAAAACCGCGATTTTGCGATTACACCGACGAGCCAAAGAAGCGACGCATTACAAGGAAATGGTGCGATAAAAGTGCTTCAGACTCGGAACATGACATGTTTGCGACTGTTTTGCCCGCCTGTCAACCAGCCCCAACGTGCCGCGAGCCATACTTGTCGTTATTTAAAACCGCAGTCTTTACTCGCCCCTCGTCAGGGCCTTAAGAGATGAGTCTTTCTCTTCTAGATACCACTTCCGAGCACAGCAGAACCGAATAAGTGCGTGACCGAATGAGAAACAATATGTGTGTCATTAGTATGATTAATGAAGTCAACCGGTCTGTATCGTTATGTGAACACATATTTTAATTTCTACTACAATTAATAGGTGTATGTGAAGGAGTGTCTAGTTCTCTAGAGGACGTGACATTTTGACCAGAATGTTAAATGCGATAAAAAGTGTAATAACCAGACATATTTAATTTAATACCAGTATTTTTTACTGTATAGCACGCAACTGAACAGATGGCTCTCCTGTATGGTAAGAGTTCACCGCCGCCGTGATTACCTGCGCAAAATTCGCGCTTTGATGCAATAGACGTTTAAGCAGTATAATTTCATGAACCTAAACTATGCTCTCATGTGAAACACTGTACAATTAAGTACTATGTTGACGTACGATGGACCGGCGCTTCCGAAGTTATACCACGGGCTCACAGAATACTCAGCGTGAAACGATACGGGTGCTGTGTTCGGTAGAGTAAGTGACGATATCAGAGGCCGTTTATAGTGCCGCTTGAGTGGCGTAAAAAGCCGGCAACACAAGCCGGTTGTTCATGGGCGGAAGTAATCTCTTATAATATAGGAGACCCATCAGCTACAATGTACACTATAGAATAAAAAAAATCAACTATACAGTATAAAATACGTATAAATAAATACATGTGTAGTAATTAGAGCAATTGGTACTCACTCGCCAAGAGCGCGAACGCCAGCTTGGTCATAACGAGGTGCGTATACTTGAAGGCGACCTTCTCCTTGGATGAGATCATGGCCAGCTGAAGCACCGACATCACGCAGAACACACCCAACACGGTCACACCTATCGCGCCCACCACGCCCGCCAAGTACACAGCAGCTGCGAATCATATGAAAAATGTATTCATACGCGAAACGAAAACTTTGTAAGACATACTTTACATGTATATTACATAACATTTCACTTCTGCCTAAACTACAAAAATATTGTGTTTTGTAGGAATTAGAGACACTGGGCGACTGCTAGTACTATAGGTGTTCATAATATAGATACATACATAGGTGTTCTTAAAATTAACGCAGGAATTGAATCTGCGCAATCTATGCAGTAGTTTTAGCAACCCATAAAAAAAAACAAAAAAAATCAAATCTTGCGTTAATTTTGGAACACCTTTACAATTGATGGCAAATTACAAACAACTCCCTTCTGTATTACAAACATTTTTAATTATTTACACTTTTGAAACCCATTTCAAGCGATCTCAAAATTAGTTAATAATATATAAATTGTATATAATAAATTTAAATAAAGTGTTTATTTGAATATCCGGCCATTAAATATAGTATCATTTGTTATATTTTATTTAGATTTTAGTACAAAATCGAAACACCTAATTCACCAAAATCGGCTAATGGATGACAAATTGGAAATGCAATTATAGAGTCAAAAATTTCCTCGTTTTTTAAATTTTATAGAGGACAACGGAGCAGGTGGCTCTCCCATATGGTAAGAAACACCGCCCCACCCATGACCAACCGCGCTATAGTCCGCGCATTGGTTGTGTTGGCTGCTTTTTACATCGCTTAAGCAGCATTTTTAGGGGCCTTTGATATCCTCACTCACACTGCGAAACACATGCAAATACCATTCACGCTGAGTATTCTCTGAGCCCGTGGTATTACTTTCGAAGAGCCGGCCCAATTAGTGCGTCAGCATATGCTTCAGCATGGCTCTCCCACGGGTAACATCGGATGACATCCTTTAGAAGTTCAGATTTACGTAAATATCCTTATACGTAGTGTAGATTTGACTCGATCGACAACTTTCATACAAACCGGATAGAAATTGACTCATCATAGACGAAAGACCTAGATCTAGACATTTCAATGTCTATACGTATACAACCTAAACTTTTTTAACGTTATCTCATACAATACAATCTCATACACCCCTCCCGAGAGGATATGTCAGACTCAGTATTCTGGAGTGCAATACCCGATCCTCGACCTAACGCCACCAGCCGGCAGAATTTCCACCGGCGCCAATGTCTCCTTAAGCCTTTTAGCCCAAGTAAGGCTCTCGGGGGTCGTACTAGGTAATCAACTCAGGAGCTCTTGCGTATTGAGAAATACACAGTCAACCTCGCAGTACATTCTGTATTTAAATGTTAGTTTTATGTTCCAGTAAAACACTGAAAACTTCGGGATACTTATTTTCTGCAACGTTTTGCACGCGTGGGAGAGCCATGAAGCATATGCTGACGCACTAATCTGGCCCGTCGGAAGTGATGCCACGGGCTCACAGAATAGTCAACGTGAAATGGTAGTTGTACTTGACCGGTGCTTCTACTGTTTCTCATGAGTGAGGATATCGTCGGCCCTTAAAAATGTCCACTAAGTTGCGTATCAAGCTGACAACACAACATATGCGCGGATTGTGTCGCGGTTGATTCGACTTCACACTCAACATCTTAAGACACTCGCCTGGCCAACGCTAAGGCCTTCTAGACCCTTCTAGACCCAGTATAAATTCGAAAAAATTTAAAAATTTACACAGATACCCCTCGCTTCAAGCTATGCTTTATAAGACCACTTACACAAGGCTCTCATACAACCTAACCCTAGTCAAAACATTTGAAAAGTCACATTACATAACAATTATTCATATGAGCCAAGACATCGGACAATTAGTATAACAAAAAGTGGACATTTTGGATAACGAGGTACAATTTAATAAATTATGCGGTTGCGGTGCGTGGTGACCCAAATGTGCAAATTACGCATATAATTCATTAGCAAAGAATACTTACGCCATTGTGGCATAAATATAAAAAATACAATGTATACTCAGAGTGAAACGGTACTTGTACTGTGTTTCGCTAGGCCAGTGAGGTTATTGGAGACCTCTGGTATTATACAGCTTAAGCGGCGTAAAAGACGGCATCACAACAGATACCCGAACTGGCGCGGTTGTCTATAGGCGGCGGTGTTATCTTATCGAATCTCTTACCATATAGGCGACCCACTTGCTCCGTTGTCCGCTATACCATAAAATACAGCTGTACTGGTCAGACCAAAGGATTAAAACTGTTGTAGCAAAGAAAAAGGATATAGACAGATTAGATAAAGCTAAGCCATGTATGTGTCTAGACTATCTAGTATTAACAATACTATAATTTTTTATTCTAAAGAGGACAACGGAGCATGCGAATCTCCTATATGGTAAGAGAACTCCGCCGCCCATGAACAACCGCGCGTCAGTCCGCACATTGGTTATGTTGCCGGCTTTTTACGCCGCTTAAGCGGCACTTTTAAGGGGCCTCTGATATTCACACTCACTCTGCAAAACACAGTACATACTTTTTTGTAAAATATTTCTATAAAAAATTCAATAAATTCAATTAAAGCAAAGCCTTGATTTTAATCCTGGGAAGGTAGTATATAGATAGAATAAAGTATATTTTGTTATTCTGCTGTAAAAAAATTAAACCATAGACATATAAAGCATTAACAATGGTTCAAAAACCCACTGCTACCTAATCACTGTAATGTCACAAGTGAGTCGTATTAAGATATTAAATTATGCGTGATGGTTGTTTACATGAAAATTGCAAGAAAAACAAAGAATCCTTGAACACGACACAATGCCGTGACATTTTATTACAATTGCAACACAATTGTAATAAATAGATATTTCGTATATCGTCAATTTATCATATGTTTATTTGTAGGTATTATAAGCCTAGACGTAAACTATTAACCATCCTATTTTTTAAATGGAAAAATACCGCACAATATGTCCTAAATTTTATCACAATCGCTTTACTAGTTTAGTATTCATTGCGGACAAACAACGTGCCATGTAATTTATTTGTATTAATGGTATAGTGGACAACGGAGCAGGTGGGGTCTCCTATATGGCAAGAGAACACCGCCGCCGATTGTGTTGTCGGTTTTATTAACGCCGCTTAAGGAGTATTTTTAGAGTGCCTCCTATATCCTAACTCACTCAGCGAAACATATTACAGGTATCACTTCGGACGAGCGGGCCCAATCAGTGCGATAGCATTTGCTTCAGCATGGCTCTCCCACGGGTGCGACACTATTAAGACACTCACCCGCCCACTGTCAATCCCTTGCAGAGACGAAATAAATTACAATTTATCCAAACCGGGATTCGAACCCGATACCTCTCGCTTCATGGTAGACTTATAAAACCATTTAGCTACGAGACTCTCAAAATAAGATGTTTATCATAATATGAGAGGGCACTGAGTATTCAATAGTATTCCGAGTATTAAATGTGTCTTAAAATCTTGTACTAAAAACTTCAAGTCGTTTCACCGACAGGTATCGACACGACCAATTCTTTCGTTGAGAAAGACTCAAACTATGGGCGTTATATCAAAAATGATAGCCATTGCACATCCAGGATAATTTTGCCATGGACTAACTTATTTCATCGGCGTTAAACGACATATAGAGAATTTTTACGTCCAACATCAATAAAGGGGAAAAATAATATGGACTCGATTCTAACAAGCGAGACAAAATAATGACTTCGCTATGCACACAGACATTAATCAAAAAGTACACTCGATACAACATTCATGCACGTCTCATAACGTGACTCTGACTCATTAAACCATTCTATTGTTTTCGCCTGTCATTTTCCTCGAGAAAATCTATTTGCATTCAATTTATTCAATATCTGGCGATTACGATATAGGGGCAACGGTGTAGGTGCTTTCCGATACAAGAGATCGCCTCTATGTAGGCCGCCGGTATCCTCGTTCATTGAACAAACACATTACATTTTTTTTCTAAAGAGGACAACGGAGCAGGTATATATGGTAAGAGAATACCGCCGCACATGAATAACCGGGCCACATTTCGCGTATTAGTTGTGTTGCCGGTTTTTTACACCCCTTAAGCGGAGTGCCGCTAAGAGTGCATAAGGACCTCCGTTTTGCAGAGCAAAACACAGTACAACTTCCATTTCATGCTGAGTATTCTGTGAACCCGTGGTATCACTTCGGACGAGTTGGCTCAACTAGTGCGTCAGCATATGTTTCAGCATAGTTCTCCCACGGGTGAAAATAATATAAAAAACTATAGTCCGTAGATTTTTAAAGAGAACACTACTTTGGAATTTCCTCAAGGACACATGTTTTATTTTATTCATGTAAATTCGACATGTTTTAAAACATTACTGTTTTTTTACATAAATTATTCTTATCAACCACCAGAAAATATTTATAAAAAATATACAAAAAATGTGAAAAATATTTAATATACAAACACTGTATATATAGAGGTTTTTTTATATTAAATGTGCCCGTTGAAACCCTTTTGGAAGCTATCTTAACAATGCAGGCACCTGAATCAACGTCGTTGTTCCATATACGGGCTTGCTATGAAGGTAGAATCTAAACAAACACACACCTGTGTTATCAAAGACAAGTTTCATAGACAACCAACTTTTATTGTGATTGGTTTTAATTCCAAATTCTTTTTAATTGGCATTTCTTCCAATAGGCACAGATAATATAAAATATAAACGGATTATATCAGTTACTAATTTTAAGTAAAAATGAGAAGCAAACGAGCAGAAGGCTCACCTAGAATAAGTTACGCACGCCCATGGACACCTACAGCCTTTGTATTGTCGTGGGTGCGTTGCCGGTCTTCTAGACATAGGTTATTTAAGGTCTCCAAGTCATATTTCTTGCGAAATACCTGCAGGCAGCTGATTTCATAGTAGTGGTGCGTGACATAACGTGCCTTAAAAACTTTGACTTGTAGAAAGACAAACATCGAGATGATATGGATAAAACTGCATTCTGCCTTGATGTACGATGGTGAAATTCAGTTGCATGTATTAATCAAAACAGCTCCTCAAAATATTCCCGGTGATAAATTAGAAAAAAGATGCTGTGTGATCTCAAAGCAACGCCAAAACGTAATATTTTATTTAAGTAAGATTTATTTATTATTCTATAATGGACAACGGAGCAGGTGGGTCTCCTATATAATAAGAGAACACCGCCGCCCATGAACAAACACACCACATTACGCGCATTGGTTGTGTTGACGGTTTTTAACGCCGTTTAAGCGGCACTTTTAAAGCCGCCCGAAATCCTCACTCACACTGCGAAAAACAGTTCAAGTACTGTTTCACGCTGAGTACTCTGTGACAAAGAGATATATAAAAAACACATACTAATTCGACTCAAAACCGACAATTTATACATCCATATATACGTTTTATACTTTCTAGAGTAACGAATACAATGATAGCAAAGACAATATCTGTTTCATTTCCGTCTAGTTTAGAATAATACACAATTTAAATGCAAAGTTAATAGCACATTAACCGTGGGAAATATATATATGTAACACTTTAAATGAGCAGCAATTAGATTCATCTTTAGCGTGGTAACGAACTGAACTAGGCATCCCACTTTCTAGTAAAAGTAAGCACTGATCTTTCTCATTAACAGGAAAGAACTGACAGCTTATTAGCAAACAAGTGTTTTTCATCTTTTCCGTTGTCCGTCATAGAATTATAAAAAAAAACAGAAAAATTTAAGCCACGATTTCCAAAAAAGAACCTATGAGTCTCAGAATATTCAGCGTGAAGCGATACTTGCACTGTGTTTCGTAGAGTAAGTGAGGATATCGGAGGCCCTTAAAAGTGCCGCTTAAGTGACGTAAAAAGCCGGCACCACAACCAATGCGCGGACTGTGGCGCGGTTGTCACGGGCGGCGGTGTTCTTTTACCATATATGAGAACCACCTTCTCCGTTGTCCGCTATAGGTTATACAAAATAATATCTCTTAAAAGGCCGACAACCCACCCATGGCATTCGCGTCAAAATAACTAGCAAATCGATTACAATACGTGCCTTTCCAATTTAGAGAAAAACGTAGGAAAGAATTGCCATCGACATTCCCCGACCAGTGAAAGTATGGACAATCGATTTATTATACGAATTAATAAGATTTGCAGTAGCGAAAATTGTTTTGCATCAGCGATTAAAATAGTGGATTTTGTTTAAAGTGTAAAATAACTATTGATTTGAGATTGAAATTATTTTAAGACCCGTCTAGAGCATAGTTTTGATAGTCAATCTCTTAATAAAATTAGTCTAAATTTATAAAAATAAGGTTATATTAATATTTAAATAAGACCTCCTCTAGACAGCGGCTTGATAGTGATCCGTGATAGAAATTATAAAATCGTTGCAGTATTAAGTAAAACAACAATAGACAACAATTTATATCATCATCAGCCTATCAAGTCCACTGCTGGACATAGGCCTCCCCACGGACGCCCACCTATAACGATCTTGAGCGATCTGGATCCAGCGGTTGCCCGCGACCTACGGGAGATCGTCTTTACATCGCGTGGCGGGACGTCCCACTTTGCGTTTTCCGGTACGCAATTTATATATTATCTCTTAATAGAATTAGTCAATATATAAAGGGGTTTTATTATGAAAATCCTTGAAATGTAAACAATTACTAACTTCCAATGTCATAACCATTATCAGAATCACTATTATTGCAATAAATAAAAAATAACAGTGCCAAGGAGACGGGTAAAATTATCATTTATAATAATTTTAACACGAAAGAAAATAAGACAATTATCAAAGATTTAAGTTAGCATAATGCATATATAAAATTAATGAACACTAGAGGCCTGGGTGATCCTTGTATCACTTAGACATACCAAGTGATACACAAATTCTAGACATCAGACTTGAGAAAGTCATGGGCCGGGCCGTCTCAAGTGATACCACGGGCTTACAGAATCCTCAGCTTGAAAAGTTATTTGTACTGTGTTTCGCTGAGCGAGTGACGATATCAGAGATCCTTAAAACTATACCATTTAAACGGCATCAAAAGCCGGCCACTCAACCAAAATGCGGTTGCGTGTTCCTATATGGGTGGAGATGATCCCTTAGTATAGCGGAGACCCGCCTGCTTCGTTGCTCTTTATACCATAAAAACATTTTATATTAAAACGTACTATAGTCTACAGGTATCCCGTTAAAGATTTGAAAGCACCTATAATTCACAATAATGTCTAACTATAAGTTCAATCTGACAACTCCAGTTTCAAAGTATCAAGTTTCTGATAGTTCGTGATTTATTTGAGTAATAATTTTCAAGATGTGCAGCCAAAGTCACGACCGCGACGAGTCGTGATTATTTTATTTCGGCACGACATTCGGAGCTAGTCTATGTAAAAACCCAAACCCCGGCCCGGAGCATATGTAGAGGAAGAAACTCCCGAAGGATTTTATACAGAATGTTTTCTCTTAGTATTGGGGCTGTGTGTCATTAAATTCTCCATACTTTTTATTATATTAATTTATGTAACCAAATAATGCCTTCGTTTTTTATTTTTACAATTGGTTATTTTAATGTAATTTTTGAACTAATGGCCCCAACTTTTGCTTTAATTATATTTGTATGTTTTTTATATATATTAACGGTGGCAAACGAGCAGGAGGCTCCTATGGCAAGCGGTCGTCCACCCATGGACACCCCCAGCTCTTGCAGCGCCGCGGGTGCTTTTGCCTGCCTTATTGTATGTGTGTGCATAATAAAGCAACACCTATCTCCTATATTACATCGCTTGATAACAGACAAGCATCATACAAGATAAATCTTTTATTAAAACTCTCATGTGGCGGTGTTCATTGCCAAACTCCTGCAAAATGACAGATAACGTTTCCAGATCATTTAAGACCAGGTCTTACGAGTCTGTCAACTAAATGGCACAGTCAAATTCCCATTCAAAGGACATATTAACCTAAATTTTGCACTCTTTTACCAGCAACCTCCCTTTCATCATCATCAGCCTATCCAAGTCCACTGCTGGACATGATGAGATCCATGCCCACCTGTTGAGATCTTGAGCGATCTGGATCCAGCGGTTTCCCTTTAATAACAATATATTTTAATGTCTATGGCAATGCTACATTTGTTGGAGTCAGCTAAGAATTAAATAATTCCGTTAACAGCATACATTATTTCTTGGCGTTTGTAGACAAGCATCTAAGATTTATCTCGGTTTGTCATTAAAACTTGTTAAAATACATTTAAAAAACAATTAAGTAATGCTACATAAAAATTCCACAGACGACAACGTCATTCACTACAATTGACAATTGACATGCGAACATAGACTAATTTGTTTGCTCTTTCACGAGTCACTTAGTATGATGAAAGTTATATTTCTCTATTCAGCAGATAATATTATCTATAATAAATGAGCCTGCCGAAATAGATATATTATTTCCCCATTAATTGATGGGCGAACCGATTTTAGTGTTTATCAACCTATTTCAGGATCACCTATAATATATATATTATTATAATAATATATAATTTAATAAATATGTTTAATGTTAATTCATTTAAATAATATAAATCCTAGTCAAAGAGAAAAAGATAAAGTAAGAGCAATTGATAAACGACTTCATTTTGTGAAAAAATATGGAAAAACACCAGGCCATATTTTTATTTTTAGTGTAGGTACCTATTGGTTTGTCGGGTAAACGGTTCCACAAATATGGTATTAATTAGAATGAGAGAAAATTATAAAAAGTACGTAAATGGTGATTCCTTATATTTTATAACAATTAAATTAAATAGGTAATGATAAATTTACCTATCTACTTTTATCACATAATTTCATATGTTCAACTTTGGGAGAGCCATGATGAAGCACATGCGGCGCACTAATTGCACCGGGTCGTCCGAAGTGATACCATAGGCTCACAGAATGTGCTTGTACTGTGTTTCGCTGAGTGAGTGAGTATATCGGAGGCTCTTAAAATAGCCGCTTAAGTGGCGTAAAAAGCCACAAAACCAATGCACGGACTGTGGGGCGGTTGTCCGTGGGCGGCGGTGTTCTCTTGCCATATAGGAGACCCACCTGCTCCGTTGTCCGCTATACTATAAAAATATACATAAATTAGTTTCGTGTCTTTTATTTTGAAAGGTCGCACATATTATGAAAATTTACCTTAAACACATCATAAATTAGATAAATAATTTTACTTTAATTACTCAAGCTTAAAATTCATAAAATGATTTAGGCGTGCGAAACATAATTACAACACGCACTTGTCACGCACATGTTTTAGCTGCTAATTAACATTTTACTTTGTCACGTTCGCTACTACTGTAAACATTTCATAACACACATGACACAAGGGCCGTGGCACAAAAAAATACCTGCGTGGGAGTGGATTGACTTTATTTATTATAATCTAATGGGAACCTCGTTAAGTCCAACCACCGAAACTCGAAAAATTGTTTCATTATACCTTTAAAACATTAAAACTCCTTGCTAACTCAAAATCTCAAGGTTCTTTTGGTCGAACTAAAAACTCCGCTGAGCGTTTTGTGCCACACAATCACACCAAACCAATATGACTTGAGGACTTTCAAGAAAAGAGTGTACATATTACTTAATTACTTATAAGACCGGCAGCGCACCCGCTGTCATGCATGGGTTTGTAGGTAGTATATATAGCTGGAGGATCTTGTCCCAGGTGAGCCTTTTATTCCTTTGCAACCGTTTCCACAAAAAAAAAATAACCAGCGAGTCCCGCCAAGCCATTTTGCTATATATTTTCGCTCCATACCGCACTCAATACTTCACTGACTTTATAGAGTGAACCAGCAACTCTGAAGAATAAAAATTTTCTGCTCTATATACCTTCGGCGGCTCGGCTGAGACTAGGTAATGGACAATGGTGTCCATGTATGCCTATCCTATGTAAACCTCTTACGAATTTTATTTAAGAGAAATACATGAAACTATATTAATATACTACATCAGTGATTGAATAAGAAAAACAGATTTGACAGATGCCGCCAAAACAAATGAGGGGTTTTTCTCGAA
>DWCF01004684.1:0-15791 GCA_018230265.1 Delias oraia | reverse complement strand
AACTCTTTAAAAAATATGTTATTTTGTGCATTTGTATGCTAAAATATTCAAAAGGAACCACTTTTTCTATAGTATAGTGACAACGGAGCAGGTGAGTCTCCTATATGGTAAGAGAGCACCTCCGCCATTTTACGCCACTTAAGATCCTCTTAATCACTTAAGACACTCCGATATCCTCACTCAATCTGCGAAACACAATGTAAGTACCGTTTCACGTTGAGTATTCTGTGAACCGCTATCATAAATATGAACTTTAGCCTTTTTTTAGTACGCATTTTGAAACAACGTAACCTCATGATAAACAAATAATACATCTTTACAAATTAAACATACACAAATATATCAAATTGTATGTGATCAATAAAGGAGAAATGTGCACAGGTTGTTGTAGGTTAAAGCGAGTGCATGTGACAATACACAAATGTAATAAATGGAGTTCTAGATGGTAAAAATTTGTAAGTGCAACAAGGCACATCCCAACTACAATAACTAAAACCTTCCAAAAGCCACTACCCCTACGATAGAGCGCACTAATTCTTCCACATTTCAACTATATTGGAGCCATTTTTCGAGTTAACAATTCCATCTAGATGTATAAAGCCAAGGAAAAGCTTTCCAAGGGATGTATGCTTTGTAATTAAATAAAATCAGCCGGGATATTCAATAAAAACACCTGCTTAACTGGTTGGTAATTAATTTCCCCAAATATCTAAATCAATTTCGATAGGAAATCTATTCGTTGCTTTTTTCTAGTACAGCGGACAACGGATCAGACGGGTTTTCTATATGGTGAGAGAACACCGCCACCCATGGACAACCGCGCCACAGTTCCCGCTTTGGTTGTGTTGCGGCTTTTTATACTGCTTCAGCGGCTTTTCAAGAGCCTCCGATATACTCAGTAACTCAGTAACTCAGCGAAGCACAGTAGAAATACCGTTTCAAGTGAAACTACCATTTCACGCTGAGTATTCTGTGTTACGAGTTCACGTTGTCACATAACATTTTCGTCAATGTATCCCTTTCTCTGCTATAATGTTGAAGCGAGATGAATAACCCGACTGAATGAAAGAAGCGCGGCGTTTAACTGGCACCAATATATAGCTCATGCGAGTACAACTAGCCCCCGGCGACGGCAGAAAGCGCTCTTTACCTGGTTGGGAATGCGGTCTCTCTTGGGCCTTTTCAGCCGCTTTAGTGGATGTTCTCCTTACGACTACGCGGGTGCATGTGTGGACAACGCATATTTAAGTATCGGCCCTAGATTCACGCTAACCAGCTGAGCGAATTTAAAATTCGAATCACTTTGCTAAATAACAGTGTTTTTCAACCTCAGAATTAGGAGCCTCCGAATGCCTGGTTATACACATCGCGTTTTTTATTTATTTTTTTATTCTATAGCAAACAACGGAGCAGGTGGGTCTCCTATATGATAAGAGAACACCGCCGCCCATGAACAACCGCGCCACAGTCCGCGCATTGGTTCTGTTGCCGGCTTTTGACGCCGCTTAAGCGGCACTTTTAAGAACCTTCGACATCCTCACTCTGCGAAACACAGTACAAGTACCGTATAACGCTGAGTTTTCTGTGAGCCTGTGGTATCACTTCGGACGAACCAGTCCAGTTAGTGCGTCACCGTATGCTTCAACACGGCTCTCCCACGTGTAATGTTTTTAAAATTTTGTTCGCCACAATGTGGCCGCAAAGCTTTGAGAGTAATGACGAGACTTATCGCGATGTGTGCGACCCAGGTATTAGGTATAGTAACGAATCATAATAATAATAAGAAAAATCAAAGCAAGATAGTATAGTAAGAAAAATAATAATTTTTAACTCATTAAATCAGGAAGAGCAAATAAAAATACTTTACATAGAGATAAAAAACTTGCAATTTTCTGATTCACAATATGAAATATATTCGAAAAGGTTGAAAAACACTAAACAAATGCCTTTTATGGCATCACTTGATTTCTTTTAATTTCGCTTCTATGCAGTTAGCAAATTAACTTGACACGTAAAGCTGCAAGCGACGCCATTCTAGGCTGTATCGCAGTGCGAACGTGCTAAGTTATATCATTAACAGTCCCTAATCGTATCAAAGTTGTTCGAGACATTGCACCAATGAATCGGTGGACATTAGTACATGTACCTACACTATAAGTTCTAAAATCATCAAATGAAAGATACGAAGACCCAATATACTAAATACGCCCTTCAGCGAGAATTTTTTATGGTATATCGGACAACGGAGGAGGTGGGTCTCCTATATGGTAAGAGAACACCGCAGCCCATAGACAACCGCGCCATAGTCCGCGCATTTGTAGTGTTGTCGGCTTTTTACATCACTTAAGTGAAATTTTCAAGGGCCTCCGATATCCTCACTTACTCAGCGAAACAGTAATAGCAACGTTTAAAGTAGAACTACCATTTCACGCTGAGTAGTTTTAATTAATTTCCCTTTTCAACATATACAGTACTGACAATTTTTATTATATTATCTGGCAAACTTTGAGTCGATTTCACGCTCTGTGGAGCTAAAAGATCTTTATACAGAAATATATATAACTCATGTTAGGGCAATTCGTTGTGCGGGATAGTACATGCGTGACAATGCAATCTGTGACGTGTTAATTTATGAAATTGTGTTACCATTTCATAACTGCACTTTCATGAACAAGAATAGAGATTTAGTATTAAATTCATATGGAATAAGGGGCTACGTTAATTGTTTTACCGCTAACTGATCATTTACATGATGCGTGGGCATCGCAACTATCCCAACAGGATGTAGGGGATCTACGCAAACCTAATTTTCGAGATACCATTCATTGTACAGTCCAAAACCCGGGTTCTATAATATGCGTATAATAGTAATTGTATAGAAAGATCAACAACTGGATAACCGGTTATCTTCGTCCGGATAATTACCGGTTATTGGATATAGAACCCGGGTGTTTGAGATTCTCAAAGACGGATCAGCAGGCGGTCCGGGCAATATCTCTGTCGCAGTTATCTGGTTGAATCCGATAATTGATTGAATGACTAGCGCGTTCATTGTATGACGACATTTAGTTTAATGATGGACAACTCGTTAAGTTGTGAATGCAACGTTCAGCGTCTTGACTGGGCGTCATTTAGCGTAGTCGTTGAATAAATGTGATATAAGGCCGAAATATATTTAGGTTAGGTATAATTAAATCCATGTTGTCACACTATTTCATTACGAAAAGGTCACTTTAAAGTAAAATATCAACACAGAGCTATCAGCTGTCCGAGGTGTTTGACGCCATATTTGTTTTGGTGACTACTAACGCCGCAATGGGAAAAAATGAACTAAATTCCAATCAATTGGCTGATTTTACGTCCGCTCTGTTCAGAGGCTCTATGCTTCTAACCGCTAACTAGTTGAACGTTGAGTGACGCTTGTTCTGTCAGTGTTCGGCCTAGTCATTCAACGAACGCGCTTGTCATTCGATCAAAGCGGATCCAACCAGATGACTGCGACATTTGTATGGTAGATGTGTGTATGCTATTACCGGGCTGGTCGGGTTCCGGCGATGCGGCCCGATCTACTGCATCGTGAGCGGCGGCTGCCGCAGCAGCAACTGCCTCGGCGGCTTCCCTCTCTTGCCGCTCGCGTTCAGCAGCAGCGGCCGCCTCTTGGCGGCGCTTCATTTCCTTCACTTCGAACTGAAATATAAGAATAAACAATCAATATTTAATCACGACTCTTTACCTGAATTAGGCTAGCGATTTTTACACTCCCAAGGGACGGTCCATTAATTACATAAGTGATGTGTAGTGTGATTAATTTATTTTCAATACTCCTATACCTATCCCCCATACAACATCACGTATTTATAGTACCTACAATAAATTTTGAATATTACATGAATACATAAATTATAATCTTACTTCATTCTGTAATTAAAGACGATGATGAAGTCTAGACAAGTAATAGTAGTATTAGCACGTATTAAATTAATCAAAATATTTTCCGTATATTTGGCTAACATTAATCAAAATTTACCACAAATACGCGTCATATCTTACTAGTTTTTCGATTTCCTAAGCTCATTTGAAACATCACGTGATTAATGGACGGCCCTCAAGTGGGATTTAGCTCGTTAGTCAAGGTAGTGCACGAAAAATATCACTGTCAGCTTGATTCAAAATTTACTGGTAAGAAAAGTGAGCATGTATGCACATATATACATATACATAATATAATGTTCTTACATATTATTTTGCTACAGTAACGATGATCATATAAATATATATTATTATGATTATGATTCTCAACGGATTCAAAGTTATTGAATTTTTATAAACAGTCAGTAAATAATAAAATACAAAATGTCTACCGAGAGTTGTCAAAATTATCATAATAAATTTGATCGGTTAAACCTCGAAGGTATATCAGGCGACATACAAAGCACACAGTACAAGGCAAATGCGCATTTGAAAACATAACCAAACTTACACCATACATATAATTATAGTACCATACATCGTTGGATGATAGATAATTTTCAACTTGTGAGAGCAGAAAGAGAGAAGAAGAAAGAGATATGGGTGTGGTGGTAACAGTTTTTGTCGGTTCCACCACCTTCCTCCAGGATAGCCTCCGCAAAGTATTTTTTAAACCTTTACTCGTATTTCCTGGATCGCTAGAGGGCGATGTATCTTGCGCTAGTGACGCCAAATTAGGATACACTTTTAACAAAGCCAATCTTTCCCATAGTATGAAATCGATACTAGCCAATCTACTATTGGTCTGTAAACTTTGATTCAAGCCCATGAAGTTGAATTTCACTGCAGTCGAGGTTGTAGGCGATGCGGGTGTTTTCGGACTACTTTGCTCCGATATTGTTGAAAGACTATGCGAGGCAACACTTTTAATGGTGTAATTCTTATCATTGGAATAGTTGATGGTTAAATTTCTAGACTGATACACGTCCGGTTCCTTGTAGCAATCCGTTCGTAATACTACTTTTTCATAATTATCATCATCATCATCATCATCAAAAATGACAAGGCTCTGTCGTTTGTGACGCGTTATTGGCGCTGAATGATACGTAAAGGATTCAGTTGGTGTGGAATCTTCTGATAGTGGTGTTTCTGCATTTGATTCAAACTAGTGGAAGATCTAGGATTAATACCATAGTGAAATGATCTATGGAGCGATTGGCGTAAGTAGCAATAAAACCAAAAGTAAACAAATTTTCTTACAAAAATTACATCTCATAAAGCTCATGCAAAGCGAAACCAAGAACCACACTTACACCGTCCAAGTAGTCATAGTACCAAGTGGCATCAGAGGAAAGAATATTACGGGTCTGTGACAGTAGAAGGAGCGAAGAGGATAAAGGAACTGATTTTATATCCTTGCCTAAATCATTAACTGCCTTGTTGCTACTCGTTAGACCAGGTAAGGATAAAACCGCTACTTCGCTTTTGCTTTGACGCTTTCTTTGATATATTTTACGTAAAATATTTTTAATACTGCCCGCTATGGACGTGGTACTTTTACGTTTAAGTAAAGAAACGTTAGGGTAAATATTCCAATAGGTCAGACGCTCCCATAGTATGAAATTAATGCAGGCAAGTTTATCATTCGGGAGGGGGTTTTCAGCTGTGTATTCAAAGAAAATTGAACTGAACAACTCAGCGGCCAGCGGCGACTTTAGCGGCGACATATTATCAGAAATTGACGACGAACTATCATTAGCGGTCCACAAATAAGAGTCATTCTTCACTTGCAAACTGTTCAAGTGTTTGTTACGAAATTTCTCAGGTATTAGTGGGTTATTGGGTGATAGAATTATTTCATGGACGACTTGTCCTACGGGTGTTTCTTGTTTGGGAATATCTATGTGCCGGGGGTGGTATTTTTTTCGGGACTCGGGAGCTGGTTGGTATGCGAATGAGGATTCGTCACATTTTTCCCATGGCTGTGCACTTGGCCATAGTGTCGCTGCATTCAGTTCAAGCTAAAGTAAGAAAGTAATGTTATATAAAAGTGCAAAACCCAAGCCAAACTATAAACAGTGCAATTAAATGAAAATGATTACAGAGTAAAGCCAAAATATTTTACATTTTCGAATAATTTTTAAGACATTGAATTTGTGATATATTAGAAAATTACCTTCATATTGAAACTCGACTTTTCTAAAAGAATTAAGACATATCACACACAAAAACTATATTACTCGAAACCGCAAAACAAATTGGCATCAACACTAAAAGATATTAAACACTGCAAACAGATCACCAAAACAATACATCATGAATAGCACCATAAAACGAAATATATTGAACATTTTATATAAACATTTTCTAAACAGTTTTTTTAATAGTATAGCGGATAACGGAGCAGGTCTTCTGTATGGTAAGAGAACATTGCCGCCCATGGACAACCGGGTCACAGTCATTAGTTGTGTTGCCGGCTTTTTACGCCGCTTAAGCGGCATTATTAAGGGCCTCCGATATCCTCACTTACTCAGCGAAACACAGTACAAGTAGCGCTTCACGCTGAGTAATCTGTGAGCTAGTGGTGAACATCGGACGAGCCGGTCCAATTAGTGCGTCAGCATATGCTTCACCATGGCTCTCCCACGGGTGCGACAGTATCAAGACACTCACCCGGCCACGTCAAGCCCTTCCAAGGGCCTAATAAATTACAAAAATTAAACTGGCCGGACCGGGATTTGAACCGGATACCCCTCGTTTCATGGTACACTTTTAAAACCATTAAGCTACGAGGCTCAACATATTTTACAAGAAACGAGACTCACGGTAGTGAGTCTTTGCAGTGCACTGAAGCGGTCCTCCTGCGCGGCGGCAGATTTCTCGAAGGCTTCATGCTTCTTGATGAGGCTTTCCACTTCGTCGATGGTATGACCCAGTTCCTGAGACATGAGGTAGGGCTCCTGCGCGATCAGCCACGCCTCAGCCACCGCAGCGTCTCGGGCGAATTGGTACACCTCCAGGACTGTGGATTTTACACAATCATACTGAGGCAAATTTCTTATACAATTCACCAGAAAATAAATATTTTTAGCCAGTATTTAACACGTAATAGGTAAAATTTTTCCCATGCTTACTAAATATCATAAAAGCGGCACGGTTTTTTTATTCTATAGCAGACAATGGAGTAGGTGATGGGTGTAACGGTACTTGTACTGTGTTTCGCAGAGTGAGTGAGTTAAAAGCCGGCAACACAACCAGTGCACGGAGTGTGGCGCGGTTGTTCATGGTCGGCGGTGTTCTTGTACCATATAGGAGAACCACCCGCTCCGTTGTCCGTTACAAAAAAAGACTTACTGAGCTGAAGATTCTCCCATCGCTCCTCCCACCGCCTGAGCAAGGCGTTCCTTTGATCGGTGAGGACGTGCAGCTTGTCTCGGATATCGCTCGACGCGTAATGCTGTCTGGCGAGTAGCTCCCTGCCGAGCGCTATGCAAACCGCGAAGTTCTCTTCGCGAGCTTCGATCTCAGCTTTAAGGGACTGGTGGTTGTTCATCAGAAGCTCAACGCCACTCACATCTCTGGAAATGAGATATATCATTAAATATAATTTATTCTTTTATGTATAGAATATGTAGTATTGCGTGCGTGTTGCGTACAACCAGAATCTGTGGAATCAGCTGCTAGCGGGGGTATTTCGAAACCAATACCACTTGGAGGTCTTCAATAAAAGAGCATACATTTTCCTTAAACCCCGAAAACACAACCAAAAATCTGATTATGGCGCGTTTGTTCATGGGCGGCAGTGATCTCTTAACATAGAAGAGATCGCCTGCTCCATTGTCCGCTATGACATAAAAAACCTAATGAAAATAATCTCTTTAATAAGGCAATATAACATTTATTTTTTATTATTTATAGTAAAGCGGACAACGGAGCAGGTAGGTCTGTAAAGAGAACACCGCCGCCCATGGACCACCGCGCATTGGTTGTGTTGCCGGCTTTTTACGCCACTTAGGTGTCATTTTTAAGGGCCTCCGATATCCTCACAAACTCAGCGAAACACAGTACAAGTACCGTTTCACTTTGAGTATTCTATGTTTTGATTTATTCACGTTTTTCGGATCAGCTAGTAATAAATAATAGTGTTATGATATGTTAAACACGGTTCTGACTCTGCCACTCACCTCGGTTTCTCTCCGGTGTTCATAGAGCGGACAACATCATCCATCCAAATGGTTAGAGTTCGGACTTGGCTGAGGAAGCGGTACAGCTGGTCAGCATCCTCCAACTTGGCTCGTCGTGCCTCACAAGCTGCCTGCAATGCCGCCCACGCTTCCGACACCTCTGCAGCCCTTCGGGTGATCTCAGCGGCCTTTTCGCCGGCGTAAGACGCTCCAAGGCGAGAGCATTCGGCGTTAATCGCCTCCACCTGGAATTGTGTGAAACATAATTAACAATTATTCAATGTCAATTCGAATCAACTTGCAAGTTACATATCGAAATATAAATCAATATTTTAAAAATTATTAAAATTTATTTTTATTGTGATAATTAATTGACAGAAAGCCCATAACGCTCCAAGTACCTGGTTCTGCAGCGTGGACAGGTCCTGCAGGAAGTTGTGGTGTTTACGTTGCAACGCTGAAACGGAGAGAGCATCGCGGCCCAACTCATCGCTAACGCCACGCGCCTTCTCATTCACACGCTGAAGGGCGTCTTTACAGTCGTGGAAGTACTTGTGCAGTTCTCGGGAAGCCGCCAACATCTATACATCATAATTGTACCAAGTTTCATTAAATACCGCCGAGTAGTTTTCTTTATATATTGATATTCATTGTATAAAACACAGACAAAAATTTTACTGATTGTTTTTTTTATTATTCTATAATGTTGAGGCAAGTAAGCACAAGAATATTAAATTACCTGCGTCCTAGTATCGATAAGTTCCAACAGATCCTGCCAGGTCTCCTTGAGGCCCTCCTTCCACTGAGCGATTGTGGCGTTGTCCGAGTGTCCCATTGCGATCATCTGATCAGCGATACGTTCAGCTGTAGCGACCCTCTCCGAACCGACCGATTGGGTTTCGCGAGCAAACTCCTTGAAACGCTCCCATAGCAACTGAAAGTAAAAATTTCAATAATGAACTACTTGTATATCTTAAGATAAACTCTCGCTCCGCTTAAACTGGTAACAAACATCTAGTTTTTTATAGTATAGTGGACTACAGAGCAGATGGGTCTCCTAAATGGTAAGAGAACACCGTCACCCACGAACAACCGCCCACAGTCCGCGCATTTGTTGTGTTGCCAGCTTTTTTCCCAGCCAGCAAACCAGGCAAACACACTCAAAGTACAGGTTATGGCGCGATTGTCCATGGGCGGCAGTGTTCTCTTACTATATAGAAGATCCACCTGCTCTGTTGCCCGCTATACTATAAAAATAAAAAAAGATGGCGACAGATCCAAAAGAAACCCTAGTGCTGACGATCCTCAGACATGTGGGACCGACTTCAGAGAGAAATATAAGTTTATGATGACTCACAGTGACATGTTCGTAGTCTTGACCCAGTTCTTGTGAGCTGGCGACCAGCTCCCTCTCAGTGATCCATTGCTCCAAATCATCGACTTCGCGCGACAGTTGGAACAGCCGCAATGCCTCGTCCAACTTGGCACGCCGCTCGCCGGCCAGGTCCTTCAGACCGGCGTACAGTTTGTCCACTTGAGACTGCTTTACTGATATTTGCTCGCTGAACAACATTTCATATGATTTTTTAACGTAAACGGTAGCTGTCGAGCAGGAGGCTCACACAGTATAGGCGGTGTCCATAGGTCCTCCGCCCATGGACACTCCTAGTCTTAAAATTAAATTTATCATCATTTAAATTTACGCTTCTACCATCTAAATTATAACAATTCATTTTATTATAGTATGCCAATCAGCTGATAACATATATCACATTCGTTTTCCATTGGATGTGATTTTCTGACACGGTACCGTTTCAAAAAATACCAACATGAAACAGTGCTTGTAATTGCGGAGTTGTCCATGGGCGGCAGTCATCCTTTGCCATGAAGACACCCGCTAACCCAGTTATATAATAAAAAAAACTATTTGTGTCGGCATAAACTGCTTCAGTGTCTATTTTACTTATATAAGAAATGAAATATTTTTACTCAAAATAAATACAAAAATTCAGCGCGTTGACCGTCAAAATCAGTCTAACACCGGTTCCAAGCTAAGCCCACTGACAAGAACCGGCGAAATAAAATCATTGGGTGGATACACTCAATGAATTTATTTCTCAAAACAAAACTATTAAATATTTAATAAAATCTAATAAAATATTAAATATCTTCATTAACGCTGACTATTTCTATATACATATAGCCCTTAAATTTAAGGCGTCATATCTATAGAAATATTTAAGTTATGTCTCTCGTTACCTCAGAGGGTGTTCTTCGCTAGTCAACTGGCGAACGGTCTCGCCAAGCTGCCGAATGGTGTTTGCGTAGTCATCGACCGCCTGTTCCAATATCTCGTGTTTCTTGATCAGATTCTGCGCGGAGATTTCGTCCTTGCCACGGTCTTCTACCATCATGTATAGCTCCTGTTCACTCATCCAGGCCTCCGCTTCGTTCGCGTCGAACAGGTACTGATGCGCTTTGCCCCATTGAGACAGATTTGTTTTGCGTTGTTCGATGGCATCTACAATAATTTAAATAGATTAATTATCAGTAAATTCACCAACTTATAAGAGACAGTGTAAGTTTTATAGTATTTTTAAAATCATGCTAGAAGAAATGACGATGTAATTCAACAGAACACTGAGCGTGAGATGGCACTTGTACCTATTCTTGTGCTATTTCGCAGAATATCTGAAGATATCAGAGATCCTTTAAATTATGCCTCTTAAACGGCGTGAAAAGCTCGCAACACAACCATGCGCAGTTGTCCATGGACGGCAGTGTTGTCTTACCATATAGGAGATCCACTACCATATCTATATATAGCTACTCTATATATATCTACTCACTACCATAGAAAACCAGAAAACTGTATGTAATGTGCTACTTTTGACCCTGGCAAACAATTACAAATAGCGTCCCTGTCTCTTAAAGGCCAACCTATCTGTTACGGGTGTCCATGGGCGCTTATCCTAGATGAGCCTCCTGCTCGTTTGCCACCGTCTCCATAAAAAAAGTGCAACTCCATACACTCTAACAATGAGTAATCCAGTAAAAAACGAACCTTTAAGTTCAAGCCACCGCGCGGTGAGCTCCTCAATAAGCCTCTTGAATTCATCCGAGTCCTCGTGGCCTTCGTCGATTAGCTTCTGGCCGTTTGAGATGACAGTCAGAATCCTCGGCTCATGATTGTCTGTCTCGGTTTTAAGCGATTGGTTCTTCTTCTGCAACATTTGCACGTTGAACAGCGAGTTGCCGTAGTCTGTGCTGGTTGCCAGCGGCATCTTCTCATGTATCCACAGTTTCTCATCTTCGATGTCGCGGCGGAATTGGAACGCTTCCTTCTTCTTCGCCAATTGGCGCTGCCGGTCTAGCAACGGTGCCTTCAGCTGCTCGAACCGCTGCTCCACAGACTTCTTTTTCTCTTTTATCTCCTCCATCTTGTCGGGAACGGTCTTTTGGAGATACTCAGCCTGAGTTTCTAGTTCAGTCACCTGTTTCGCCTTCACCGCCATCTGAGTCTCGATCATCTGTTGTTTCTGCATTAGAATGTTCACAGATGCCAGATCAGTACCCGTGTCTGTGTTCTCGATCTGTTTCTCCAATTCATTCATCCACGAATCGATATCATCACATGTCTGGTGTAACAGTACTTCACGGTTCGCGTCAAAGAGTCTTTCACCTTTGTCCTTGGTTGTAGTCTGCAGGTGTTCGAACTGATCTTGCAGTTCCGTTATTTTTGGCGAAATTATTTCAGCAAACTCCGGTTTTTGTGTCATCAATTCCTCAGCAGATTTCTGCGCGGCGAACAGTCGCTCTTTGTTCGCGGCAATCTCCGCCTCGAACGCCTGATGGCGTGTCCATTTCGAGTGAATCGTCTTTGCCGAACGGTAGGTGTCATCTTGCGCTGTCACGTTCTTCTCTTGAACCCATTCGCCGAGCTCGTCGCAGTCTTGAAGGAACTGGTGTAGCTGAACTTGGTCTTGCAGTTTGTCCATTTGATCGACCGCCTTCTCTCTGTTAGCGTCGCGCCTACCGCGGATACTCTCGGATTTGCGTTGAATCTTGTCAGCGTCAAAGTGTCTCTCCTCAACCAGGCGATTTGCAAACTGCACCACAGAGTTGATCTTGTCGTCGTTCGCTTCCATTGTGGTGAGGAAGGCTTCATGCTCTTTGATCAGGTTCTCAGCCTGTTCCAAATTCGCTGGCGGCTCAATCTTTGCGAGTCTACAACAAAAAGCAACGTAAATTTTGTCAAAATATCGCTAGTAAAATGATGAACATTTATTTCCGATTTTTCTCATAAATCTTAATATATATATAAATCACAGGTCACGTTGCCTGTCTGCAATGGACTCCTAAACTACAAAACCGATTACAATAAACTTTGTGCACAATGTGTACAGTTTCAACCAACTTGACAGATAGGATAGATAGTATCAATGTATGTAATTTTCAATATTATTTTATTGAAAATTAATTGTTTAATATCAAATACATGATTATCTCTGTTTGATCGAATGACTAGCGCGTTAATTGAGCGAGTAAAGGAGAACTCGTCAAGTTGTTGAATTTTACGTTCAGCGTCTTGAACGATATTTTGCGTAATGGTTTAATGATATATATAAGACCGAAATATATTTAGGTTGGGAATAGTTAATCCATTCTCTCGCACTATTTTATTACGAAAAGGTCACTTTAAAGTAAAATTAATCAAAAAAATACCAACACAAGTGCTGTGAGCTGTTTGACGCCATATTTGTTTTAGTGACTACGAACGCCGCAGTGGAAAAAAAATGAACTAAATTCCAATCACTTGGCTGATTTTACGTTCGCTCCGTAGTTGGACATTAATCGAAGCTTGTTCAGTCAACGATCGGCCTATTCATTAAATTGAATGTCGTCATTCGATCAAATAGAGGATCCAACCAGATGACTGCGACATATACATGTATATGATCTTTATTCTCTAATAAAATATAAATGAAGTAATACCTATGCTCTTGGTGAGCCAGCAGCACTTCCGCCTGCCGAGCATCCCGTTGCAGCAGTTGCAGCTCCAAGGACTGCGTGAGCAATTGCTTTCTATTCTCCCACATCTGCTGCAACTCAGCCCAGCCTTCGCGGAGGGCCTTTAGACGTTCCCGGAGGAACATGTATTGAGGGTCATCCGCGGTAGACGGTTCCTGGATAGAAAATCATGCATTCATTACTTCTACGCTGATATTTCTTAGGGCGATAGAGCCGTCTTTAACTTTAATATTAGAGGCCCCGAGTATTATTGAATAAAGACCCTATGATTTTAACAGAACACTATTTTATTAGAACAGACAAAAAAAGAAGATAAACAAGATCCATGGGACATGGGATCCAGGAGTCATGGGCATATGTCTAAAGTGCCCACGGGGAAAGAGGGCTCTGCTCATCCGTACCTAATTTTTATACGTGGTTTTAGGCACGTACACATACGCTCAAGCGCTAGTAAGCACGTAATATCAGATACTGATATGTAATTATTTTTTATTGCTTAAATTATAACTTACGGCAGTTATCTTCTCTCCGTACTCCATCATCTTGGCATACTCGTCCTTGTAGTTGTCGATCTCTTCCTTGATGGTCTGATGCTGAGAGAGTAGCTTCTCTGCCTCCGGAAGACTTGTTGGAATATCTTGAGAGAAAAATAAATTTAAATTTCGCTTCAGTAAGCCAGCTGGTTAGTAATACGACACTTAAAATAAGATAGTCAGTAAAGTATATTTAGTATTCTTACTAAAATAATTAAGTCTTCAACGAGATTTGGAAATCTAATTACGGCAAAGTCCAATATATTTACCTACTTCACATAGGATCATTTATGAAACAACTATAGTATAATACTATAATAATAATTTAAAAATATGCAATTTGTTCACGGACACACATCATATCCAAGAAACACTATAAAGAAATTCAGGTTTTTTTTGGTAGTTATTTCAGCTACTGACGTTAAAATCTCAAGCGATAGTAACGCTCAAGAAGGTTATACAGTACAACCTATCTGTTACATTATTGTTTTTATATTTACATTTATTTAATAATAGTTCTTCTTTTCTAGTGGTAATTTATTAAAAATTAATTAATAGATTTTAAGAAAAGTTTCTTAATATGAATTACTTATTTCATGTAGTAGAAGGCGGTACGTATTGTGTTATATATACGATTTTATTTCAATGTTTCCATAAATTTTTACGTACAGGAAGTTTAATTTAAAATTATGCTTCCAATAAAACAAATAAATACCTTCTGAAGCGACATCGGTCTGGGTCTTTGTAAGCCAGACCTGGAAGTGGTCCACGGAGCGCAGGAAGCGGTGCAAATCGCCGGCTTCCTCCAATTTTGAGTCGCGCTCTTTGAGCTGTGAAAAATAATTATTTAAATGTCAAATTATATGACGCTACATTTACTCGTGACGTTGAACGCAAATTTATTGTTCACCTAGTTAGTAGTAGTCACATCAATAATACTGAGTGTTACGTAATGCATCAGTAATATTTTGGCGGTAACAAAATAATTAGAATCATTCAAAAACAGTCAACATCTGATATAGCTACTATCTGAAGTATTTTATAGTATAGCTGACAACGGAGCAGGTGCGTCTCATATATTGTAAGAGAACACCCCTGCCCATGGATAACCGCGCCAAAATCCACGAATTGTTTATGTTGTCGGCTTTTTACGCCACTTAAGCGATATTTTTAAGGGCCTCCGATATCCTCACTAACTCTGCGAAACACAGTACAAGTACCGTTTCATGTTACTTGAACTACACACTACTACGCTAGAACTACACACTCACCATATTCGTAAGCTGATCCCAGTTCTCAGTGATGGTGACAATGCGCTCCCGTATGAGTCTAGCTTCTTCTGGATGTTCTCCCTCGATGGCGCTGGCCTCGTCTTCCAATGACGTGATGCGCGCCTGGATTGCAGCCAGATCGCGCTCCATACCCGAGAGGCGACGTTGGAGAGTCATCACGCCTGAAGTTGTATAAAAATTGTTAATATAATATCTTTTTGATATTATCTATGAAAATGGACAATTTAGGAAAAATTGAAAATTATTAAGTACTAACATCGCTATTAACAAATAGGGGTTGATCATAGGAAGGCAGTGTTGCTCAAATTCAGACGCAAGACTTATGCAAGAAGCAAGAACAAGACTAAGCCTGCAAAACTTTTGCGTCTTGCAGGACTTAGTACAGTTTCACGGAGTACGTAGGTATAACAGTTCGGGTTCGGATATCGTAAAACGATTTTATTAAATTAATATAGGTAGAAGGTTCAATCTCTTTCTAGACAGATATTGTTCTTTAAAATACATTTATATTATTGTAATTATTTTTTTTTACATATTTTAGCACATTTAAGCTTATTAAAGGTTTTTAAAGAAACAGTTACTCCCCTGGGAAACGGCATATAGTCCGTTGATAAACATACTGTGGCAGTTGATTTTTCGAATTTCTCATTAAATCCTTAGATATTTATAAATCTGGTTGGTCTTTACTATGTCTATATTCAAGCTCAAAATTAACTAAAACCTATTCCGATAGGTTTTTCTAAGATCTGAAGTAAACTTCAATAAATAGCAATAGTCTAATA